>VWPW01010170.1:32982-92206 GCA_013389825.1 Crypturellus undulatus
GGGCCGCGCGGCGATGCGCAGCGCAGCGCAGCGGGGCAGGGTGCGCGGTGCGGGGTGGGCGCGGGGCTCTGCGGCGCGGGGGCCCTCGGAAAGCCGGGGCAGGGGCGCCCGGTACCCGGTGCGCGGTACTCGGTGTCCGGTACGGGGTTCCCAGTATCCGGTACCCGGTGCGCGGTACTCGGTGCCCGGTGCCCAGTGCGCGGTACGCCGTTCCCGGTGCCCCGTGCCCCGCGCTCGGTGCGCGCCGCAGGCGCAGGGAGGCAGCTGCTTCGGGCTCCGCCGCCCGTAGCGGGATTTGACCGCTAGTTACCTCTTGCCTTGAGCTAATAAAAGAGGATTAGCGGGTGTTCTGAGCATGCTCTGTGCTCCGCGACCGCATCCTGCCGATTTCTTTTTCTTGCTCTCTCTTCCCCCCCTCACAGATTTACTGAGGGGCTATAAGCTTTCCAGCTCTTTTATATAATGTCTTTGATGGGAGATTGTTGGTATACTGGAGGAGGAGGGAATTCTGCGGAGAAGTATGGAGCATGTGGGACTGTTTATGCAGCTTCGAATGGGAATCTGTTTATTGCTATGTCTGATAAACACTGGGAAGCAATTAAACTCCATATAGGAATTTGGGAAAGAAAACTATATGAAATCAGCTAAGATGAAAGCAGAGTCATTCAGAGCATATGCTCTCCGTTTCTGTGGCACAGATGTGTTTGAAATGGGCATCACTTTCAAAGGAACCATTGTAGGTTTATGTCAGTAGAAAAACAAATGTTTGGTTTATGCCAGTGGATACATGTAAGGACTTGAAGTGTGTTCAGAAAGTAGTTGTGGAGGACACAATTACATCTGTGCCTCTAGTAACCACTGTCATTACCCACCTCTGAGAAAGTAAAGCTGGTCCTGCTGCTCAGAGCCTTCTGTAGGTCCCAGGCTCCTGGGCTGATCATCACCCACAGCAAATAATTGTTCCTCTATGGAGAGAGCATAAAGGTAGAATGACTGTGTCACAGCCTGCTGAAAGCAGGCATCACTGGATGATCGAAATGCGTTATTCACTGTTCCAAGGACAAAATCCTCTGGTTTCATGCACCTTTGTGTTTAAACTCGATAGCAAGAAGAAAGCAAGGGTCTTGACCAAAGGATGCTTCTTTTTGAGTTGACTTCAAAACCAGTTCTAACTGTTGCCTGACTGCTCAAGGTGACCTGCTCATTGAGAATTAGTTTTTGAATGTCTCCTCTAATGTGTGAAGGTACGCAGTGGTTTCTGTGAACCAAGCAGCTTAAAAAATACGCCTTGAAAACATGCAGGAGTGCATGTGATGGGTTCACATTTTCCTTTTATTTTTTAGGTAAGAGGGAGGTTCCTTAAGTTGAATTGTTCTGTTCTAAAATGTTTCACATTACGCTGTTCGAATTACATACCATTATTGTCAACTATTTAAGAAATTGGGGATAAATCGTAGTGGATACCTGACCTGAGTTACCTGAGAGCTTGATTAAAATCTCTCCTTTAAGAATACATAATAAGTGGAGCTGATTCTTATGTCAAGAACTAAGAAGCTCATGCATGCAGAACCTGGAGACACTAGCTTACTACTGGGTATGTAGAGCTGTTTTTAGGGTTTTCCATCAGCATTTGTGACAAGAGACTTATGTGAACAGCTATCCTTATTCAGCATGAATGAAAAAAGCACCAACTGTGACAGAGAGGATGAAAATGGCACAGTGAAAAGGAGGGAATGTGATTTAATTGCTTTGGAGGACACACGTGTGTATGTGGGGGTGGGTGCTCAATGGCATGACTGCACAGCTGTTTATTTGAGGATGTTCAGCACTGATACCTTGAAAAGCAGTGCAGGACATCTGCTTTTCAACAACAACCTCTGTAGACAGGTAGATTGTTGGACGGATGTGACAGCATGGCACATAAGATAGATACAGAAGCTTTTTTTTTGTTGTTTTGTTTTGTTTTTCCCAATCCAGCTCTGCATTAGAAATACTGGACACTGTAGTAGACAACTGTGCAGATGCTGGGCCCTTCTTATGACGTACTCAGAACAACAGATGACAACATCCTTGAACTATTCAAAAGTCTGCTCAGCTGAAGAGCATTTGTAATTGTTTTGCTTTAGGCCTGGTACACAACCCATTGATACCAGTGGGAGATGCCTATTCAGATAAGAGGAAGAAGTTCTGATTTTGTGACTCTTCTGAGAAAGAAAGAGGGCATGCAGCAGGTCCTTGACGTGCTCTGGACAGGAGGGAGAAGTGATTCAGTCAAAAAAAAAATGCCAAGCAGAATTGCACAGGCTTCTGTGGTGGGCAAAGTTTCATGAAGGTGCAGGCATGAGCACAGACTGTTGACCTCAGTGTCAGGGGTGCAAGTACTGGAGCATGGCTTAACCTGTCTGTAAGATTTCCATTAGGGATTACTCTGTAGGTAGGTAGGCGTGCTCCAATTTGGAGGTGTGTAGTGATTTTGGATATAAAGGGCTATGCTTTCCTAAAAGACTTCTAGGAAAGAAGGTGTACTGTTCTAGATTGCAGAGTGCCTGGAACTATAATCACTGGAGCAAATCAGCCAGAAAACTGTGCTTCTCTCAATTTGCATAAGCGTGGACATATGTAATTTCCCATTTATAGAAGTGTATCCTATTTAAATGAATAAGAACTCTTAGATTTTTTTTTAATGCCTATCTTTTAGAATGTCTCTGAAATAATCTACTACCTCCCTTCCAGTCCAAATATAAGTCCTGGAATCAGAGCAACTAAAATTCCACCAGTGCATGAGAAACTGCACACAACCTAATGGGAACTATACTTAGAAATGTTGTACTAACCTGATGCAAGAGGTATTCTGCTTTGAAGTAAGATACTCATGTGCTACATATACCCTTCAAAGGAAAACTGATGCTAAAGGAAGTGGGTTTTGTGTGCTCTGAGTAGTAGGTATGCATGAGCTCTTTATCTCTTTGTCAAGACACAAGCAGAACAAAAAAAGATTGTTTTATTTTTCTCTCTTCATCTTTCAGCACATTGCTTTGCAGGATCCATGTATTATTAAATACTTCATCTGATGCAAAAAGATTTGACATGTATTCCTAAACAAAAGTCTGTGATGTTTATCCTTTCTTCAACTTTTGCTCCCCAGAATACCAGCCGTTCTGCATCGACCATGGCTGAGCCAAAGTCAGTGTGTGTTTCAGTGGATGAAGTGGTCTCAAATGGCACAGATAACCAAGATGCTCGACTGATGAATGGGCACTTAAAAAAGATGGACAACACTCTGACAGAAGCTTATCGTTTCTCTTACCTACCCCGCAGACCAGCTGTGAACATTGAGTTTAAAGAACTGTCATACTCTATCCAGGAAGGGCCATGGTGGAGGAAGAAGGGTAAGGAAAATTTAATGTTTTAGCTAACATACAAATGTTTTCATCTGCTCAAGTGGAGGGTCATGATAAGTGGAATGGGTCTATCGTGGATGGCAAGTAAAGATGGCAAAGGGAATGTGTTTTCTCAGTTGCTGCGTATGTGAGTTCTTGTTACACCAAATAAACTTATCAGAATATGAAAAAAAAAAAATCTTCTGAACGAAAAATGAAGAACAAAGACTGAAAACAGGTAATGGCTGAAGAGAGTGTGAGGAGCCTGTCCTAGGACTGGTTCAAGGACCATGTGTGGTATTTGTGTCTGCTCTGGAAGCAGAAGACAAGGCAATATTTTTAGGGTTGTGTAAAGATTCCCACTGTCCCCCAGCGGGCACAGGGTTGCTTCCCTGAGGCCTAGTTCAGTGGCACCTATGGCCGACTGCACTCTGAGAGATACTGTAGATGGATATATTGGCCGGTCCTGGTTTATGTAATAGTTTGTTTTTGCATCCCAACTCTAAAATGTCTGTACTGTTGCACAGCCAGATATCTGTGTCCTGTGATCTTGTATCTGGGGTGATGAAGCATGCAGTATTTCAAAGAAGGAAGATACAAAGAAGGAACAACATTGGACGTGGCAAAAAAGTTGTGGTTTTTTTTGTTTGTTACTTGTGCTTGTATGTGTGCATGTATGATACTAGTGGCTTATTTGGAAGAAAAATTAGGTAACTGAGTAAAATCCTGCAATCGAAGTGAAGTCCAAGAGAAAATACTGCATTCTTAAGGAGAATTTTGTGTACTAAAAGACATAATTGTTCTTCCTTCAGGAATTCTTAGTAATGTCGATTGTGTACTTTAGTTATTTTTTAGAGATAAGACCCTGCCAGTGTGCCACTCAGCGGAGCCATACTTGATATCTGCACTCACCTTGAGTCTATAAATCCAATGACTTTGAGATTCCACTTGAGATTGTTCACAAAGTATGTTGCTGCTGTCTGGAAATTCTGTGTTATTATCGCAACACCATGGCTTTAATAGTCTAGACATGTATGGTATGAACAACATTGGAGCTACAGTTGAAGACAGGGTACCATATCTATGGTTATTAGTTTGTATACCATTGTTAGAAGAGTGTACAGGCTCAAGGCCTTAATGTTTTAGCATCTAAACTCTATGTATGCATACCTCTTATCTTTAAATTATTTATTAAAAATGTTATAGCCATGCTGTTCGTTGAAGAATGGCTTGGTTTGGTAGCAACTTTCATACATTCAAAATTTACTCTTTTATTATTGAAATAAACTCACATTTTGATTTTTTTCTCCAAGAAACGGACCTGTACCAGTGTCTGATGCAAGTTTTAAAAACTTCAATTTTTATTTCGATCTTTTTCTGTTGGCCAAAAATGATCAAAGGATTCTAGCCTAAAAAACTCTGTCTATGCTTGTTGACATGTCTATGAGTATATTGACTCATAAAGAAATCCTAACAAAATGTGATGCTGTTGAAAATGACCAGCCTAGGTATTTAGCTCTACGGCATGACTGACTAGGGCTATGGTCACTGCAATTGGATTTGGAATATTAACTTTTTTTTGGAGGGGGGAGGTGTATCTCTGAATAGGAGTTGATATTTTCTACTCCTCACCTGGTCTTGTACCATATCTCTTTCCTTGGAGGACAGCCTCAGAGGGCAGTGAGGTATGTCATCTGCCAGGAGATCTTGACGCTCCTCTATTAGCCAAAGGTATAAAAAAAACTTGGAGATTACAGTGATTGCCAAGCTGAATATGGGCCAAAATGTGCTCTCATTTCACATAACGTAAACTACATAATCTTCATTTGGATGTGGCCAGCAGATTGAGAGAAGTTATTATCCTTCTCTGTTCAATATTGGTGAGACCACATCTTGAATACTGTATGAATTTTTAGGCCCTCCAGTTCTGCTAAAAGGATGGTAAACTGGAAAGAATCTGGTAGAGAGTTAATAGGAGGTCTGTGAGGGAGGAGTGATGACTTGTTGAGGGAGATACACTTGCTCTAGTGAAGAGTAGGCAAAGTGGTGATTTAATAGTGGCTTACAACCATTTAAAGGGCAGTTACAAAGATGATAGAGGCAAACTCTTCTAAGTAGGGCCTGCTTATATAACAAGAGAAAACCTCTTCATCAGGGAGGTTGTGCAGCTATGGAAGAGGTTACCAGAGAAGGTGTGAATTCTCTGTCCTTGGGGATTTACAAGATCTGCCTGGGCAACGGCAGAGCTGACTTAACCTAGTGTTGGTCATCATTTTTCTTTAATGAGAAATGTTCCAAATAGTGGTGGCAGTTCTTGGGGGTTTCCTATGCTAAAAGGATCTCTTATTGCTGTTGTGTGAAGCATTTAAATTCACTTTCGTGTGAGAAGAGAAACAACAAGCTCACTCTTGAAGGTACCAACTCCAGTCTAGGAATTGCAACTGATTCTTAAAAAACAGTAAACTTAAATAAAGGCACAAGATTAAAAAGTGAATAAATAAATAAAAAGGAAGATGTCTCTCAGTTCATATTCTTCTTTGGTGCCGATTGTGGCAGTACTAGGTAATGGATGCTGTTATGAGAAGGTGCTTTTTAAATTAATGATGTTTCTAGTCTGATACTGAGGTCAAAAAATCTGCTATTTATGCATCTTTTGCCGTGGTTGTGATGAACTAGTTAAAACCTTTTGGTAAGTGCTGGATCATAAAGGAAGGAATATCGTTTCCTTACTAAGACAATATGTGCCAACATTTTGGAGAGGAATTCAAATAAACAACAGCAACAACATCAAAAAAACCCTATTCCCCTCAGTAAGTTAAGTTTAAATTCTAAATTAACAAAAGAAGGAATAATTAGTAATGCTGCCATTGTGTTCTGTACTTAGCCCTATTATTCAAACATGAAACTCATGTAGTATCTTGACATCATTTAATTTTTATTAAAGTCAGGAAGAATGTGAATTTGCATTGCTTGTCAACAACAAAGAAGCTAAAAAGCCATAGTAGTCTTTAAATAAGGATTTTTCATTCATTTGTTTTTCAGCCTTAACATCTCTAATGTATCTATTAAAACTCACTTTCATCTTGAAGACAAGTAAGGTGAATTTCATTCTTGGAATTATGTGCTAAATGCTTCTTGCTACAAACAGCCTGTTCCACTCATTTTAATGAGTTTTTATCAGATTCATGACAAAGACTGGTATGACTCTGGTCTTGATTCATTTCATGGTGTAATTCCTCTTGAAGCTGATGGTATTATAAGGGAATAAATCTGGCAAGTGAGTCCTTGATGAAGCAAACTATCTTTGACCTATTAAATTCAGTACAGAAATTTGGAAGAGGCTACAGAAATAAAGTTTCAAGAGCCCAAATCACTCTGTCATTTTCTCCATAAAGGTTTTAGGCAGTTGTTCATCAGGTAGAATGAAGTATTTTTTTCCAGTTCAAAGGCAGAGGCTGAAAAGTGACTTAGCCCAGCTCTTGTGCAAGCAACATTTCAGGATCTTCTGGCAGTGCAAATGTGCCTCAATGTTCAAGTTCAGTCTTTAATCAAGTGTGTGCCAGTAGCCTCTTGCAGATCAGCGAGATTCAGGATTGGTTTAAGAGAACTACAGGATTGCTGGAGAAGATACAACGTTGTAAGATTAGATGAACTAGCAAAGCCAGAAAAAGGAAATTTCGCCCCTTGGGGAAGCATAGTGGCTGCTTAGTTTGAGAGTAGAAGTTCTTTCTTTTAGAACCGTGGAACCAGCTGACTTGGAAAGGAAGAGAAAGAGCAGAGTTCCCTGTTAGATCAAGTACAGGTTCCCTAAATGAGTAAAAACAGTATCCACAGAGCTTGAGAATGAATTTTGTTTCAGTCCTTTTGTTTGTTTCTAGGTTTGTTTTATCTGTTTTCTTCTAGGTACATTTGGCACAACATAGGATCCAATGGCAATACCATTCCTATATAACTCAAGTGCATCCATGAAGAATATAGTTATAAAATGGCTTTCAGAACTCTTCAGCAACTTGGGGGTTATTTTATTCTGGTATATGTGTATGCATGGTTTTCTAGTGTGTATGCATGGTTAATTAGGCAACATTTTAGGTGGAAATTTCTCCATTGTTATTTTGAGGACTGTAATGACTCATTTGTACAGAGTTCGAATCTAAGTTCTGGAAGAGTTTGATCTTTAGTAACCTCACAGGGAGTGGGCCCCAGCAGGCAGGATGTGACCCAGTGCTTTGTGGAGGTGATTAGTAGCAATACTGAAATTCATGCTCAGCAGAAATTACCATAATTAGATGAGGAGTTTTGGAGTTGTTCTGATAGCTCAGACCCTGTGAAAACAGTGGAAACACAAACAAGAGAGGTCCAGGCTTTTCTTTTTTTCTTTTTTTCACAAGATGAGTGCTTCATGACTTTGAGATTCAACACATTAAACAACAGACGAGGCTTGCCTGGAGAGGAATGAAGAACAGTGCTTATGCAGTGTGGCCTTAGAGGGTCTGTTGGGGAAATACAGAATCTTTGGCAGATTGCATGATATTCTTGAAAAGCAGGAAGTGCCCATCACAGTCTGAGATAGAGTGGCTAGGACAGATAGCCACCTACATTTCAGATGCAAGGTTATGGTAATACTGATCTCTAAATAGGATGGAGGCATAACATGCTGTCAGGTCGTCCAGACAGCTTTAAACAAGCTGGTTTTTGCTGACTGGCTTTGATGATCTGTTACAGATTCGTTCAGATACACATGCTTCGATGGACTCATTTCTTTGCACTGTGTTCGTTCTTCTTGGGTATGGCTTCATTTCAGAGCTCCCACCCTCCTTGAAAGATCTGAAGACCCAAATGACAGGGAGAGAGAGAGCTGGGGAGGGGGGAGGGAAGGATTTGCCCTAAATTATTTGCTAATCCTTGCCAGCGGAGTCGGAAAAAGCCTGTCCTCATCCCCAGCAGGTGCACTGCGGTAGAGGTGCCGCATGCACGGTCTCCCTGGCTGCGGTTACTGGCGGTCAATGCACGGCAGTAACCCCCGGCTGTGATGCTCTGGCTCCGGGGAGCCCGTCCTGGTTGGCTGCTGCCGGCGCTGTTGCTAAGATGAGAGGAAAAGATGTCGAACGGGAAGCGGCGAAACCCCCTCAGCGATAGAGGGACTTTTTCTTCTTCTCTTTTTTTTTTTTTTTTTTTTTGCCTTTCTCCAACAGATGGAGTGTATTGTTTCTGCCTGTTTTAGCCTGCTTTGTCTGGGAGTGTTTTCGTTTTGGAGAGCAGACTGTATGCTAAGCAATATGAACATGTTAAAAAGATTAAGCAAGTCAGGCTGGGTAAAATGAACGGTGACACCAGCAAAAGACTTTTGACAAGACATTTTATGGATTCTTTTTTAGTGACTTAAAATTTTAGTAAAATTAGTGAAAATAACATTTTTTTTAGCATAAGAATTTCTACATTCACATTTCAGCCTTGATAAGATCTAGGCAGTTTTTCTTTTAACACTTAAAAGTGTCTCAAGGTAAAAATACACTGAAAAATCACTGTCACTGGAGTAAATTATGGCTGTATTAATTGTTACATAATATATGATGTAATGAATAATTATTCCTAGAATTACCTTGCCTGGGGTGTGTAAAACAGAGGTAGTCAGGGACAGATTTTGGTCAGTCCCTGAGCTTGATTCTTCAACTCTTTCTTCATCTGAACATAAACTAAATTTTGAGTAGTAGTTCCATCTAAATGAGTAGGATTTCTTTTTTTTTTTTTTCATGTGGAACTTATTGTGGGTCTGTGACTTGGTCCCTGAGTCTTGGTGTGAGTAGAATATATATTCCTTCTTACTTCTCTTCATGATACTGTGTATTAAAAAGAAGCAAGACCATGACCTGGCTGCATTTCCACTCTCGCCGATATTTTTATGCAATAAATTTTATCGCTGTTATAAAAACTCATGGCCAAGGAGGGAAGTTTTAGAGAGCAACCTGCTAGAGTATATCAGAAATTATATGCCAGAGAAGTGGTGATGGCAGTGAGGGTGATGACTTGTTGGGAGCCCTAGGTATATTCTGCACTATTTCCCCCTGCCATCAGCATGTCTTGAGGGCTGACTGTATCTCCCTCTGTCTGAGGGCTGGCAACTACCTCTACAGCTCTCTGTGCACTGAATGGGATCTGAGGAAATGCTCTGGTCTCCTCTGCTCATCTGCACTCATTCGTTGCATAAGGTGTTGAGGTGGTAGAGACTATGTTCACCATCTTATTTTAAGTGGTGACACACAGCTGTTCTGTATGTGCAATGGCATGCCAAACCACTGGTTAGCATATGGATTTACTTTTTTCATGTGGTGATATTTCCAAGGAGTCCAGAGTCTGAAAGTGAATCCAAAATCTGAAAGAAGTTTAAGTCAGAGTCATTTTGTATTTGTAAGACTTCATCCTAATAATGGTTCATCAGGATTCTCCTTAATCTCAATAAAAGGGAAGAAAAATCACCAAAGCAACCAAGAAGAGATGCTAGCCCAAGAATAAAAATGCTTTAGAGCCATTTTTTTGCTTGTGTTTTTAAATAACATCTTGAAATATGCTGTATGGAAGTCCGTGGGGTCAAAAATCATGTGCATACTAAAGCAAGAGCTTTTGTTCTTAGGGAATTCAAGATCATGGAGTTTAGCTGTATTCTCTAAAAATGAATTTCTTTACACTTCCCTGTAACATTGTTCTTCTAGGTAAACTAACAGACTTCAGAGAACATGGTATACTTATTCAAAAGTAACAGACCTTGATTGGGTAAACCCAACTGTGTTATAATGTACAGCTATATGAATAAAACTGAAAGATATGTTTTTCCTCTATTAGAAAATAATGTTTGGATTTACTTAGAAAATTGACATATCAAAAATTATTCCAAACAGATTTCAAGGAGAATTCACATGATAACTTAGCACACTGGAATGAACTGATTTGGATTAAAAATGAAAGCATTGAAAAATGAAGCGTTGGTGGTTAGTCTCAAAATGCCCTTAAGGTTTAAGGCAAATCTTAAAGATTTCTTTCTTAAAATTGTTCCATGGTTTTCTGAAACAAAGTAGGCTTTTATTGTTCCTACTCACTAATTATCTCACTAATTCTTAAATCATTTAGGAATACGGAGAGCAATGCATAGCCCAGTACAGGTCTCTTGAGAATCAAGGGTAACTTTGCCCTATTCATTGACTGTTGATTCCTGCCCTTTTTTCTGATTGCTTTATCTGCTTACTTGTTTATATGAGAACCTTCCATCTTTCTTCATGTTAGATTCATTTCTCTAAGACCTTTAATAAGGGACCTTGTTGAAACATATCCATGATTGTAATAACATCCATATAAGAGGAAAAATAGCATACTTTTGTTTTTTTTAAAGGTATTACTCCCCAGAGATGGCCCCAGAGCACTGGAACAGTAAGATGACGATCTGATAGTGCCTGCAATTGCCTGTCTGCTGTGCAGACTTCCAGGGTTTAAATCTAAAAGTATGTGTTTCACTTTAATACTGTAGGTAGGAGGATGGCAAAAACACCAGTCCTTGCTTAGACTATAGTAAATAGGAAATTCGGTCTTCTAGGATAAAAATAACTTGCAAGAACATCTAGGATTAGTATCTAGGATTGGAAGAGACGTCCTCATCAAGCTGAAGGCCAAGTTATATCAGGCAGTTGCATCATTATCTTTTTCTTGGTATGAAAGCCTATGTTGATTAGTAGATGGAAAGACTAAGAGTTCCCAAATCCCTCCAGATCATACTGAAAGAACTATGGAATGGAGGGTTTATTGCATTTTTCAACCAATTCTTCAGCTTTTTCATTCCCCAAACAACAGTTTAAATGACATGGAAAATGGTCACAATACCTACATGGAAGGCAAGAAACTGATTATTTTCAGTAAATATTTAAATCTCTATAACTTCCTACCTGTAATTGTTTTTAGATATTTCATTTGTTCCTAAACTTAATTGTCAGGAGGCATGTTGGAATGTCCCACTGGTGATACAAATGCTTGAAAATGAGCCCCTGGAGAATTATATGCTTTAATGCAGATGGTTAAGTTTACTTTGGCCTTCAGATTCTTTCTGTCTTAGTAAAGAAGATTTTAGAATGAATATTTGATAGAGTATGTAAGAGGTAGTAGAAAATACAGAAAGACTAGTGTCATATAATTACTTGTAAAATGAGAACAAAATAATTCTATCTAGAGAATGGCATGGCTGAAGTCTTATATTGCAATATGTCTTTAGTCAAGACATAAGCATCCTTAATCATCCTTAATTATATTTCCAGACAGGAATTTCTTGTCATTGTTAGGTTTTGTTTTCATTAACAGTTCATTTAGACTTTGTTGATTGTAGTGGGAGAAACAAATGCACTCTAAAGACTCTTAATTCTCTTCAGAGAGTTTAGTGATGAAGTAGTCCATACTCTTAATGGAAAGAAGTATGGGGAATTACATAAGAGTCCAAATGAGTTAACCACTTGTTTGTTTGTTCGTTATTCATTACATGTCTGTTCCAAAGAAAAATAAATGGCAGAGACCTTGGCTTTAAAAGATAATTTACCATCTGCCTCTCATCTAGTATCTACAGCCCACATCTTTTGTGTAAGAATCATGCTTCTTCCTGCTTTGCGTATTTAGAATAATAACAAATGTTGTTTATAATTGGAGTACATCTGCTCCAAGAAGATAAAATGAAATAACTCAATAGTCAGGCTCCTAAATAAAAGATACCTCTGCCTTCTCTCATGCTCTTCAAAGAGCAGGCTTTTATATTGGACAAGGGAAGACAGGAACTTCATGTGGAATGATGAAGTTAGCTAATGTGAAAATGGAAAAAATAAAAATCTGAAAGTTTCAATACCATCATTAAGCTCTGGAATTAAACTCTGCCTGTAGTTTCATCTGCTGTGTGTTTCTGGAGCCATTCAAATAGATGAAGCTGCGCAGAGACAACATGGCTGGTGTATTTTTTAATCATGATCCAGTCATTAGCTCAAGTGCTTGGGAAATTAAACGTTTTAGTAGCACAGGCATAACAGAACTAGAATTGATAAATGAATACCCAATTAAAAGGAAGTGGATTGAAGGTAAATACACTTTGCTGCTGGAGAATAGGCATTATTTTATCTGGGTCAAAATGTCACTGACTTCAGCTAGCACTTACTGAATACTTGTGAAAGCAAATATCAAAGACTATCTAAAAACCTGTTTTAGTGTCATAAAGTTGAAAGCTGCACGTGTCTGCCTGGGTTTGAGCACCTCACCTGCTGTCATCAGAGCAATTTGAGCGTCAGAAAGGCAAGGAAAAGTGTGGAGGGGTGCTAATATGCAAAACTGTTCAGGAAATCTGTTCATCTAGGTTTGGCTTTTGACCTTGAATCTTGCAGCATTATTTGAAGGAAAATTTGTCCCTGAGGAATAAATTAACAGTAAGTAGATGTTAAACACACAGACAGCAGACTGGAGATTTTTCTGAAAGCCAGTTGGGTCAGATTTCAACTTTTTTTAATTAGAACTATAATTTGTCTGTGAAAAGTTCACAAGAATTTCTAATTTGGGGGATTTTAATATAAGTCTATTACTGATGAATGAGTCTGGTGAGCTTCAGGCCTTTGGGGGTCTCCTCCTGGCCCAGCCCCATAGGTAGATGGCAACTGTGGTATTGTGTTTACAGACCCAGCTATCAAGCAGGTTTGGTATATATTCCCAAGCGACACAGGCATACATACATGTACGCAATGCACACAGCAGCCATATGGATCAACACAAACATAGGAGTGCTTTTAGTGGCACCCACGTAAACTGAAGTGGCACTCATGCACGTGAGCAGTGAGGATGGCTTCCAGCCATTCTTCACCTCTGGCTGCTCAGCATCGCCAGCAGTTAGTTTTAGATGCTTAATCGGTCCCATGTGCTAGTATCGTCCAGGTCCTTGTACCTGGACATATGAGCCCCTCAGGTTTGTAGCTGCTCAGTCTCGGTATTTGACACTCAGACCTCTTTTATTCACCAGCTAATGGCCGTGTTTTCTAATGCACACACACAGAGTGTGTGCTCACACAGGAGGTAGTTAGAACTAGCATTTAATAAGAGACTGCCCTGGTCAAGCACAGTGCTCAGTCAGATAAGTATATTGACCAGCCAGCTGCCCATTTAGTTGCATATGTAATTCTTTTCTCCATTGTTTTTCCCACACTTGTTCTTCCTCAGTCCTTCACCTGTATCTTTCCATATCTTTGGACCCTCCCTTAAACATCCTGTGATAATTCCCTGTAATTTTCCATAACAAATCTTTTCATAATTCCAGAATCCTCTTCAAAACCCCTGCATGGCACAATAAGTGTTATTGCCCCTCTGACTGGCATGACGCTCTGCGGAGCAAGGTTCCCACTGGCACATCTTGGCAGGTTTCCTTCCAAGGGTCCCATCCGTCTCCTTGAAGAGCTTCTGGAGGGGTTGATGCATCAGGCACCATTTGCCCCAATTACTTTACTGTCGTTCCTCAAATCCTCAGATGAGTTTTTGTGCTCACTGTGATTAGTCTTTAATCATGCAACCAAACAAAGACAGTTTTTATACTTGTTTGTCAAATTTGATTTTGCCAAGTGTCCTGTTTAAAAATAAATTAAGTATTGTGCCTCATTGATACCTTGTTGAAGTCAATAGAAAGTTTCCCCACGATTTAAATCATCATCGAATTAGAACTCACACCTGCACCTTTTTACCCTGATATGTGAAAGTTTGGGGAAAGTTGTGAATAACTGCAAACCGGGAATAGACTTTCTGCCATTTGTAATTATAATGAATCAGGTTCTACTGTCTTTAAGCCTGAGTTATGACTACGGGTGTGAGTTGCTATATTAAAAATAGTCAGAGGAGGTTGACAAGCATTCCTGAAGAAGGCCAGCTATTTGATTTCCTGACCACGAAAGTGATGATGTAAAAACCTCAAGGAGAAGTATATCACCTGAAGCAGTCACAAGTGCCTGAACTCTGAGATCACAGTAAGACTATGTGTTTGGAGAGAGTGAGTGTGTCTTGTCCAGTAATACTGTAACACCTGAGGCCACTAAAAGAAATATGAAATGTGTATGTATGAAATATGATATGTGTAATACCACTTACTATACTTATTTTTTATCTTCTACACAGAAGAATAAGTATTAGTCTTCTGAATGCCATGTACTCTAAATACTCTGCAAATACATTATTAAAAATAAATGAATAAATAAATAAAATTTAAAAAGGCCAGCCTTCCCATACAGAACAAGGCATTGTAGTGGTGTTTGTTTCATATTGAATAGTGGAAATAAACCTCCTCAGCAAAGTGAATTAAGACAATAAGTGGTGTATATCCTGCAGTAAATAAAAGTAATTTGGGAGACAACCTGTGATTCTGCTCATACTATATGCCTTTAAAAGTACAAGGCCAGACGAATCTCGTAATCATATCAGTGGCATAATAAAGAGAGTTTATCCAAATAATAGCTACTCGATAGTCTGCCAGGAGGTTTCATCTTACAGTAGAGCATTTTGGACCAAATTCACCCTGATATAAATTCACTGAAATAAATAGAGCTTGCTCAGGGAAGAATATGGCCTACCATCTAAAGCACACTTTTCTTCACTCATAGTGTAATGCTTATAGTGCATTCTAAGAGTACAGAAATGTGTTTTATGCTAAATGTCTACACATTGTTGAGTATAAAACAATACAGCCTTAGGGTTAGACTTTTGGGTCGAAGTTTTGACTACCATGGTGGTGATAAAGCGAAGTCAATCTCTTTTGCCAGCCCTCCCACCACTCACAGATTTAACTCAACCTCCTGTCCAGATGATAAGTATTACAAATGCAGCAGCATGATGTATATGGTGGAAATGTGCCTACAGACAGTATATTGCAACGGCATGTCTCAAAGCATTGGACAGATCCCCCATTTCAGAGCGAAGACAGTAAACTTTTGGCTTCTTACAGACTTACGAATTTTTTTCTTATTGTTCTGTGAGCTTATTGTATATGCATTATCTTTCTTTTTATATGTATAATATATGTTAATGTTCTATGTGATATATAAATGTATCTAGACATCCAGCATATTTGTATGAATGCCTGTAAATGTGAGTGTATGTATATGTCTACATTCTTATTCTGTTTATATATATATGCACATACACCATTTATTTATATACAAAATCTAGCTATAACAAGTATTTTGAAGGTAACATACTCCTCCTTTGTAGTGATAATATGATATAATTATAGAAAAGAAAAGTAGTAGTAACCTGATTTTTTTTAATGAAAAGAATATTGGTTGCTTAGAAGTGCTTCAAGTCTGCTGCTACTAGATTAACAGCATAATAAGCTAAAATAGCAGGAAAAATAACTGCAAAAAATTGGAGCTTTTTTATCTGCCTGAATGTTATTGACATAAAGAACGGTATAAAGAAAAGTCTTTTGCCCATGCTTTTCAACAGAGGCTTATTGCATTACATAAGTTGAGTAATTTTCTGTTCTCGGTAATTTCTCTTGCAATCAGATTGCTTGTGTTTTCTTTCTTCCTGTTTTCTTGAGAAGTTATAAGGGAGGATGGGTTATAGTCCTTGTGTATATCAATAATAGGTCCAATTCATACATGTCTAGACAACTTTGCCTTTCCATTTGCAACTGCCAGCATTGTTTTCTGAATTCCTTTTACTAATCTGAGCATGATTGCACCTCACTTTCCTGCTGGATGTAAAGGAGGCTATTCCTGCATTCTGGATAATTGTGTTCTGCTTCTCTTTATTTGAGTGATGATTTGCCAGTGACAGAGGACTGTTGGAAGCTGTGTGGTGGGGTACAGATAGAAAATGCTGTGATTTAACATTAACTAATGTGAATGTACACTTCAATTTGCAAAACTCATGGACAAAGTAGAGCAAAGAATGATCTAATAGCTGATTTTTCTAGCTGATTTTCTTGGAGGTTGGGAATATCCCCTGCCTGGTGGCAGAACTGATAGTACGTGGGTCAGCACCTGGGGTCTGCAAATGAAGGCGCTTTCCAGCAATAGCTCAGCACAGAATGGGTGTTCCCGTGCAGCTGTGTTTGTCTTCTCCAAGGTTCTCAAATGTGGGGAAGAGAAAGAGCTAAGAGTGTCTTATGGTAGTTTGGTTTCAGAAGATACACGCTGCATACCTCAGACAGCTGGCATAGCTTCTTCATAGGCATAAAGTGAATGGGACAGAGATGGTGATGATGATGGTGAGAGCCGTGTGGTGGTCGGTGTCCTTTGTGCTAGCCACGCTGGCAGTAATACAGCCCATAATTTGTGTGAACTGACCAGCGCATTTTAAAAGATTGTCTGTGTGTCCCTGCACCCTTCCTTTCCAGCTCCTGTCATTATCTGTATCTGTAGCTGTTCTGTGCAGGTGCTGATACTGAAGCACTCAGGAAGAAGTGAGTCCAAATGTTTTCAGGGTGTTTACAACCCTACACAGGGAAAGGAGATTGAAGATCAAGATTAACCTCTCCTTTTGAATCGAGTATCATTATCTAATTAGATCAGAAGCAAAGCTCTGCAGCTTAGTCAGTATTAGAGCGTAGGCGCCAATTTCAGGAGGAAGCCTTTGAGAAGAGCAGTCTTCACCCATCCACCTCCACCATTTTCTTTACAGCTTTTTAAAAGTGACAAATGTAAACCTGCCCAAAGGCAGTTGCATCTTCTCCTTGTGCATCACTTTTTAAAATATGTCTGCCCCCTGATCCACTGAATCTTGGATGACCCCCATGCAAGACCCTCGTCTTTGCTGTCCCCAGGCTGGTGGTTCAGTGGCGGAACAGATCTGCTGATGATCAGCCCTCAAGAGAGAATCTGGGGGTTCATATTGCCCATGCTTTTTTCTAGCAGGTTCCAGGGACCTTTAGCAGGGATGTGTGGCCACACTTCAGATGGACTGGAGGGAGAGGAAACAGGAGGGAAACCTGTCAGAATTGCCAGAACTGTTCCTTGGCTTGCACAAGGAACATCTGTCATGCAGCAGGTGACTTTGCCTTATTGCAGAACATGTCCAAATGGTTCAAGTACTCTTGCTACACAAATTACAGGTCCATTTTTCAGGGTCCATATATGCTGGTACTGATGCCAGAGCCTCCCTAGAACAGCATGTGTTGTGTGGTTTGCCCAGAGATTCTTTTAAGGTAATATGGTGGTGGGATTATTGTGGGTAAAGCCCAGCTGTAGGTTTGGTTATGTTTTGAACTTATTTCCCTATGTGAAACCAGTCCTAATGTGACCTTTACTTTCTTCACATATAAGAGTTCTGTACCAGTGCTTTGAATCATCACAGGAGAAAATTCTGTAGCAGGCCCAGTAGGGACAATGTATAATCGGCCAAAAAATATGTGTGAAAGAAGAATGGAGTAGAACAGATTCTATCAGTGTTCCAAGATCTGAATCTTACATACTTTATGTCAGTTGACTTGGATTGTGAGTCCATTTATCTGACCAAAGCATGTGGAATCAACTGTGCTATAAAAGTAATCGTGAAAAGGCCAAAGAACTTTTACAGATGCTACAAATATGTAAGTGGAAATTCATCTATTAGAGGCAAATATAACTTAAAGGTACTGTGTTGGATTTCACTTGGGTTTTCATTGGAAGTTGAGTGGTGACTCAGTTTTAACATGCACATACAGAAATTTTAAAAAGTAAAAATATTTTCAAAATGTTTTGATCTGATAACAGAACTATGTTCTGTACTTGTGCCATTACCCAAATTGTTGCAGTCGCTATTCTGTCATCATAATGGCATCTCACTTATTGGAAAAAAAAAAACAACATAGTGTATTTACCACCTACACATAATGATCAGAACCATTTATCTAGCATTGAAATTAAGTCTAACAATATTAGACTTTGTCAATGTCAAGAGATACATCAAGGTTCATTTTCTGGTAAGGTGTGCAATCAGCATTGTCACTTCAGTTGGTCAGAAAAAAAAAAATGGAAGTGTTGTCTAGATATGTTCTACAAGGACATCCAATTAGACGGGTGCGAGAAGGCCAATATTGTTTATGTGAGCCTGTCTTACTGCTGATGAACATCTATCTTCAGACTGTTAACATAACTGATTTCTGTTGAAAGGCTTCTTACTTGTAGAGGAAGCATCTTCTTTCGCTATAAGATTTTCGGTCAGCCAGCATCCAAGCTAAGACTGTCTGTAGCTTTGCCCTTTCCTTTTCACTGAATAAATGAGTAGTTGGATTGAGAGAAGGACAAAAAGAATCAAAAGAAGTTACGGGTGTTCCTGGGGAGTTGGTCAATATAAAGTATGAATAAAAGGACTGTTGACACAGAGGATCTTCTGATAAGCCAATACTGAAAGTTCATCTGGAAATTTTCATTCTCCTCTTTTTGTTGGAAAGTAGAAACATGTTGGTTCTTGTAGTTTTTTTTCTGATCACATTTGTCAAGTCCTGGCTTATTAATAAAATGAAAGACAGAAAATCCAGTCCATCTGCTGACCAGCAAATTGGAGAAATTTAGGACACTCAAGTTCTCAGTCTGACTCAGGGACTTAGACTTGGATCACCTCTGTATTAGTGTCCAGACCACTGGCTTCTGGAGTGACATGCCATTGATTTGTAAAAATAGCCAAGTGAAAAAAAAAGGTCCTTCGTCAAAATTCAAGGCTGATTTTTTTTTCTCTGCTACAGAATAAAAAGAAAATGGAAATTTGAAATGGAAATCATGTTTCTATGAAAGAAATTCTTTCTTTCTGACTTGCCAATATGACTTACCAATAATTTTGTAGGTAATTTAGAAAGCAGGCTTTCCAAAATGACTAATAAATCTGATGCCTCATTTCACATATCCTGAAATTGGGCATTAAAGTTCATTAGCCTATTTTTTTAAGCTTCAAATAATTGTATATGTACATTAGAATTAGCATGCTAAAGAAAAGGTAATCAGTTTGATGATTTTTATATTACAATGTGAGTATGTTTGTCGAATGACTATTTATATTTTGCCTGTGAACTGTTCCCCCTTCCNCCCCCCCCCCCAAAAAAAAAAAGAAAATTCCTCTTGAAAACTCTCATCTTTACATGGAATATATTAGTGCTAAAATGTTTCACTACCAAGTTTATATGGTTAGCAGCAAGAGTCGAGCTTTGTGTAAGTTACTCTATAAGATTCAGCTAATCCATAACATAAAATGTAGGTCGGCTGCAGCTTTTTAAAACAGATGGAAATTTAGTAGTTTATGGTAGGTCAATAGATGTATGTCTTCACAAGGCTGGCAACCTCTGCAGTTCTGAACTGCAGAAAACACAAAAATCAGTCTCCTAAAAGCCGCTTATTCTACCTCATTTTCATTCTGGAAGCACCAATGCACTGTGCAGTCGGGTTTTGCTTGTAATGTATGAAGCATTGACATGCTCGAGAAAGTGATAATTAGTTCAGTGGTGTTTAGAGAATTTTATATTTAGTTTGCTAACAATGAAAATTATATTAATTTAGGCGATTTCATTGGTGTAAATATTCAAGTAGAAATACAGTTGTTCTAAATTGAAGACAAGAAGTGGAGATAATTCAGGGTTTATTTCTACATGTATTTCAGGTTTTTCCTTATATTCTGCATCATAGGTGCTGTCTGTCATTAGATTAGAATCAGAATGAAATGAAGATATTGTCCTGTGTTTCTATTTCATTAAATTGTTGAAGAGGAATGGGAAAAATAAGCATCATTACTTCTGAAAACAAAGCCTTCCCAGAATATGTGCTCCATATGTCTGGCCATGGGATGTCTTACTGGAGCAGAAGTTTCTTCAGTCTCAAAGGTTCTTCTGAATGTGACTCCCCGTTTTGCTCATTCAGCTCCCCCAGGTTTGGAGGACAGGTGATGAGGTTTTGGTCAGCACCTCTGCTCTGGAGTGGCTCTATAAGAAAACTGTAATACCTGAGTTTAAAATTTACATTTTAAAACACCTCTGAGTGTGTTTCAAAGGGTATTCCGAGCCCCAGGCGCTCTCTCATCTGCTTGTGGAACGTGGAATAGGGACAAGAGCAGTGGAAATGCAGAGAGGTGGAAATGTTTCTTGAAATTTGCAATGCAAATCTCTTTGATATGGTTTGGGAGGGAGGCAGGATAAAAACGTGTAGGAGCTGTTTAGAAGGTTGGATGACCGAGCTGTTAGGCAGTTGCGTGTTCTTCAGAGAAAGTTCTTGAAACAAACTGTCATCACCATTGACTTTGGGTAAGATTGCTGTGAAAAACTATTTTTTGTTTGAAGTCAAATATAATGTTTTGCATTATTGAAACTGACTTGTGAACTGTGCAATGTTATAAAGGTCAAATGCTGTGGTATCTTGTAAAATGCAAAAACTAGTACTCTAACATTTGTCAAAATCCAAGAAATGTAGCTTGCCATGTCTGTAAGGAAGTAGGAAAAATTGTTACTGTGGAGGTATATAAGTCACCTCAAAAATCTGTGGTTTTGAGAGCCATTTTTCTCTCTAATAGTCTGGGTAGGATTTTTCCTATGCAGTTTACTGGAGCTATTTCATCACATTCCAATATAATATAGATATTCTGATAAAGCTGCACCCACAAGTATTATGAAAAGCATTCTTCACACACCAAGCTCTTGAGCGTATTGCCATCACTTGGAAAAAAGAGATGCCACCTAATTTCTCCAGCTCTTATACAAGGCAGATAAGAGGAGAGAGCCAAAGAAGTTTTACTTTCCCTTTTTTTCCCTTTATGCATCCCTGCCTTGTCTATGCATGTGGGTAGGGAGAGGTTGGAAAGGGGAAGGGGGACAGCAAAAGTTAAAAAAAAAAAAAAGTGATTACTCTAGACGTCATCACAGAAGTCTCAAAGTGGTCTTTGCTAAGGTAGAAAGGCTTTCTGACCCCCTACACACAGTAACCCAGCTGCATCCATGTTTAAAAATGAAGGCAAGAGGGTCAATGCAGTCCATAACAGCTGCTGGGCTATTTTAGGATGTCTCCTACTTGATTTTTTTTTTTTAATAGAAGGGATAGTGGAGAACCTTTTGGTTTTATCTGTTTGTAAGGCTGTGAATAATACTATTTGTACTTTGAGGTATAAAGGTACTGCAATTATGAGGAAATTGCTTTCTGCCTGATTGGTATACATAAACAGCTTTCATCTCTAAATGTATGTATGAGGCTCGTGACTTTAGTTTGTCATTCAAGGCAATGTGTCAGCCTTTTATTTCAAACTATGCTGACTTCTGTCAGAAAAGACCTCTCTTGTACTTAAGCAACAGAAACAAAGGCAATAGAAAGCCGCCAAAAAAAGCAATTATCAAACAGGGATGGGGCTGCGGATATTGCTTTGAAAAGACATTTCTAATAGATTCCTAAGAAAGACAAAGTTGTGCGTCATTCATACACTTTTTTTTTCCTTGCATTTTTCCTAAGAGTTGAAAATAAATTAGGGAAGCTATTTCCTTTGCAGACAACGTGCAAACTATGCCCTAGATCTCCAAGTGCTTCAGCATATAAATACTGCTTTTGAAGCCATCAGGTCTAGTTGGGAGTACAGATTTATTTGCATTCGTGTTTGAAGGCTACTTTCGTTCATTGACCCATTTAATCGTCAATCCCTATCCTCAGTTACGGGCATATGGCTTCATGTGCATGCGTATGAAAGACAACTGGCTTTAGCACTCTCAGACAGAAACGTTCAACAAAGACACAGGCAAGAGCTGAGTCTTCCTGCGGACAAATCTGATTAAAATTAACGGTCCGGACCCACAAGTAATTGTAATCATCCTATAGAGTTTAACAGAAGGCTCTACTCTTGCTGTAGATCAGGCTAAAGGAACCTATACAAAAACAATTTGATTCTCTGCGTTTACCAGATGTCCGTGGAGATGGGTTGCCCACTGTGTTCATCACTGAACCTTTGCAGGTTCTAACCCTTCCTGCTCTTTGTGAGTGACTAAAAAGCCCTTCCTATGTCCTCAGAAACACATTGTAGGAATAGAAGTAAGGAAGGTGTTGCTTGCCTTATTCTGCTCCTTGGAGAAGTGGATAGGTTGATGTGCAGTATCTGAATACAAGAGATGGTTCAGAGCAGTCATTTTAGTGGGACCAGTTTCAGTCAATACTTCTTTAACAAGAAAGATGTTTAGCTGTTACTTGGGCCTCTTATCACCTCAGGTTGCAGTGATGGATTACTTAAGTACTCCAGCTTAGCTGTTCATAGCCAAAAAAAGATTAAAGGGACTGGCTCAAAATACATTCATCTCGCAGCATTGTGGGGATGTGTACTTGATAGTTGTTAATGCAGTGAGGTCTGCACATCACACTGCTGATTTCCTTTCTGTTCCACTGTCCTGATGGAGGAATGTGGTGATTCAGGTAGTCTAAACTCTTTGTCCATCTTCAAGCAGTTCAGTTTCATGTTATTTGACAGTCCAGTTCTATGTGCATAAAAAACACCTCTTTGCTCTTTGTACAAAGCTCGTAGAGAAACACTGTCCAGCCAGGAGATGTGACAGAGCTAGACAAGGTGGGTGAGGTTGCACAGTCTATTAGACCTTGAAACTCTACATTATGGGGTTGCAGAGCTTTCTGCCTAACAGACTGTCATATCTGATTAAAGATAAAAGGGATTCAGATACTAAAATAATTCAATGAGCAGCTTGCATAATAAAGAGAGAATATGATGCACATAATCCTTATTTTGAAGTGTTGAAGTCCTTATCTTGAAGTTTTTTTCAGTTTCTATAAATTCTGCAGTTTGATTCAATTAAGGTTTTCTTGTGGCTAGAACTCAATTTCTCATCTAGAATCTCATCTTCTCATCAGAATTCTTTTTTTATTTTGCAACATTACATAGAGTAACTAGGGATTTCATGTCATAAATCTCTATTGGAGATCATAAGCTCTCTTTAGACTTCAATCTACTGTATGTTTAACTGACTTTCCAGACAAGTTAGCTGGCATGTTTAACACAAAGGAAGTGTACTGCTAGAAATCAAATCATGGGCATCCCATGATGGATGGGTTTGTGGGATTAGGCTTTTCACTTTTGAAAGAGAAATCAAAATTTGTTTTAAAAGTTTATTCTCAAATATTTAGCCTTTAATTAAGATCTGAGCTTCCAAAGCTTATGTCTGGTTAAGTTTGAACTAAATGATGATGTATTGATGAACTGATCAATAATCTGAGGCAACTACTCATAGATGTGTAGCTATTCACAGTTATCAGAATGAGAAGTGCTCATGGTTAATGGTGAAGTAAGAACACAATGTCTGATATGACTGTATATTCAGAATGAGGTCAGGATACTCTCCTTAATGTTATTTGTAGGAAGCATCTCAAACATGTGAAGTGCCAATCCAGTCTTAGAGATTTTAAGTGTGTAATTTGTGTGCTTAATTACTGCCATTGTGCAAGCTGATGAGGGACTATAGAATCAGAATCATTATGGTTGGAAAAGACCTTCAAGATCATTATCTCCAACCATAAACTCATCACACCATGCCTCATCTACATATTTCTTGAACGCTGTCAGGGACGGTGACTCCACCACTTCCTTGCCATGGTCAAACTGATACTAAATAGATATAAAAAAAGGCTTGTTATACATTTTCTTTGTGACTGACATGGAAACCAGCCATCAAATTGTTGATGAAGAATGAGATTTGTTACAGCATCTAGAAAATTGGTATCTAGTCTAAACACATTGGTACCTAGTCAAACACATTAGTGCTGAGTTTTTTGGTCAAATATGAAAGAGAAATTGTATTTTCAGGTTGAATGGAACAGATTCTTATTTTTGAGTTGGAGAGGACTTTCATAGAAAGGTGTTCTATTTGGTTTCTTCAAACACTCCATTTTTCTCCCTTGGCATGCTGTTTTATAGACATTTACATAACAAAGATTGTTTCTCTTAGGCGAGGTACAAGAATGCATTACAATTTTATATTCCATTGACTGTCATAAAGTGGGACCCAGAGCTTAAACAGTGGAAAGTTGCATTGTTCTGTGTACCTGAGAGATAATGTGAATGGAAAATAATTATATGCATGTTCGGATTCTATAACTTAAGTACAAAAATACTTCAGTTAAAGGTTTGTTCACTTGTATCATACAAATGATGATTCAAGCCATAGGTTTTATTTAGTAGGGAGTTACATGTTTGTTATCCTCAGTGTAACTTTCCCCTTCTCCTAATTACAGGGTTACTTTTGGGTCTTAGATGTAATAGAAAGTTCCTATTACTTTAGCTATATATATTTTTCACTTTGATTTTTTTCCCACACATTTTGTGTAGGTAGAAGATGTCCCTTTTTCTTCACAAGTATTGATAGCTGTAGTTGACTTTGATGTAAGATGGTTAGAGCCCAGTGGGGAGCTGGGAGAGAAATGTCCATTTAACCAATCCCCATCAAAAGATCTTAAGTTCAAATCATTTGAATAATATCTTTTGCTACAGATTATATTTCTCAGCTAATGATTGAAAAACTCTTATTTAAATATTAATGAACCCTGTCAATATAGAGTAGAAAGCATTCTGCATTCATTTTATGAATGAAGAACACAGTGCCCTTGTCAGTTAATAGCAGAATTAGATAATTCAAAAACATTTTTCTCTGAAAATCCCTGATAATTGTCATTTTATGGCAACACATTGGCTTTGACTTGGAAGTCATCTAGTTTTTCGAGTCATAGTGGACATCATAGTGGACAACAAGTTGACCATGAGGCAGCAGTGTGGTCTTGTGGCCAAGAAGGCCAATGGGATTCTGGGGTGCATTAAGAAGAGCGTCTCCAGCAGGTTGAGGGAGGTGATCCTGCCCCTCTATTCAGCCCTGGTGAGGCCACATCTGGAGTACTGTGTCCAGTTCTGGACCCCCAGTACAACAGGGATGTGAATCTACTGGGGAAAGTCCAGCACAGCGCCACAAAGATGATCAAGGGCCTGGAACACCTGCCCAATAAGGAGAGACCAAGAGAGCTGGGAGAAATAACCCCAGACACCAGTACAGGCTGGGGACCGACCTGCTGGAGAGCAGCTCTGCAGAGAAGGACCTGGGCGTCATGGTGGACAACAGGTTGACCATGAGGCAGCAGTGTGCCCTCGTGGCCAAGGCCAATGGCATCCTGGGATGCATTAAGAGGAGCGTCTCCAGCAGGTCGAGGGAGGTGATCTTACCCCTCTACTCAGCCCTGGTGAGGCCACATCTGGAGCACTGTGTCCAGTTCTGGGCCCCACAGTACAAGAGGGATGTGGAGCTGCTGGAGAGAGTCCAGCGCAGGGCGACTAGGATGATCAGGAGCCTGGAATATCTGCCCTATGAGGAGAGGCTGAGGGAGCTGGGCTTGTTCAGCCTGAAGAAGAGAAGGCTGAGAGGGGATCTGATCTGTGTCTATAAGTGCCTCAAGGGAGGCAATGAGGAGGATGGGGCTGGCCTCTTTTCACTGGTGGTCACGGACAGAAGCAGAGGAAATGGCCACAAACTGAAGCATAAAAAGTTCCACGGGAACTTAAGGAAGAACTTCTTGACGGTGAGGGTGACAGAGCACTGGCACAGGCTGCCCAGAGAGGTTGTGGAGTCTCCTTCTCTGGAGATCTTCAAGACCCGCTTGGATGCAGTCCTGTGCCACATGCTCTAGATGACCAGGAGGGGTTGGACCAGATGACCTCTGGAGGTCCCTTCCAACCTTAATGATTCTGTGATTCTATGATTCTTTTTTTATATGATGATAAAGCAAACAAGCAGTCCAGTTTAGCATGAAATGCTTTCAGTGGCCCAGAATGAATGTTATACAGGGGGTAGTTTCATTTAATTATAAATCCTACTTTTTTCAGGATATAAAAGAATAAGGTAAGGAATTCTGGGTGGCATAAACCGTCCCAATTATGCTCAGTTGCCGACACCCTCAGCTGCAAAGGGTTGTCCCACCTCCCATGACTGCTAGAGAGCTGTGCCTTCTTGCACCTTGCAGCTAATGCAGCTGAAAACAAGCCCTCCTTGAGTTTCATTTCCTAGGAGTGTTTCCGGATGAACTGGCTTGCTTGTCTGGTGTACAATGGGGTCACTCCTGAAAGGCTGTTCAGGGAAAGCGTTAGAAAGATGTCCTGAGGGACATCCTGAGAGAGGTCATCTCCTGAGAGAGGGTGGAAAAAGAGACTACCCCCTTGAGGAGCAGCTTTTTCTGCTGCATTCTGAAATGATATGCTCTGAGTAGCCCACACCCCAGAAATTTGCCTGCTACCTTGGCTGCTGATCACTCTGCACATCCTGATACATGTTTACACTTACAAACTGGGTATCTATCGTAAAACATATACAGATATTTGCCTTTGAAAATGTGGTCCTGACTCTACACTCCAGAAAGTTACACAGAGAATCAAAGATACTTAACTGTGATTAACTTGGTGCTCTGGAGTTTCAGTCTTCTTTGCTTATTTGCTTCTGTGGAACATATTTGCTTGGGACAGGAGGAAACAGAGGAAATAAAGCATGAAGAAAAAAAGACAGTGTGGGATTGTGATATGGGATAGACTTCTGCAAGAACATCAGAGGAACCTCCATGCTGCCATTCCTTACTTATCCCAGCCCTGCAAGGGTAGATGTCTTGCTAGATGTCTTGTAGCTCTCCTTAGAAATAGTAGCACAGCCTCCATCAGTGGACATGTAGATGTTTTGCTACAGCAGCAGCTCTCCCAGTGTAAAGCACAAGAGCTGAGTTACAGAGAAATAATAGGGGTTTGGCAAGGAATTGACAGCAGACCTTTTCTGGGTGTATTTACAACTAGGTCTGTGGTACTGAAGACTTTTTGCTAGTTTAAAAATGATAAGAGATTCATGCCCGCTAGCTGATGTTTTAGTATATCTACGGATGTTTCTAATGTAGGTCTGATCTTGGGTTGTGATTGCCTTTTTGTGTCTCTTGTGCTCTGCTTCTATACATATTTTCTGTTGACCCTCCCCAGCTGTTTGGTATTCCAAACAGTCTATACATGAAGTATCTGCAAGATATCATGAGGTTGTTTCCACACTTGAATGGACTTCTGCAGGTTCTTTCTCTGTATCACTAACTTGTCCTTTGGTGTGAAATGTGGCCTATTTACTCTCTTTGTCCCTGGTGCATGCCTTGTTCCACAGTATATAACCAAGGGACCCATCTGCAGCCATCAATGTGTGAGTGTAATGGGTCTCAGGGGCAGCAACAAAGTCTTAGATTTGCTTAGGAGCGTTTTTCCATGGTAAAAGTAATTCCTACTCGTGTCTCAAGGGGAAGGATGAGGATGTATGGTCTGATTCTAATTTTCCTTACTCAGGCTTTGTGTTGGAGAAGTTCCTAGACTTCAGCATAGTTTTTTTTTAAACAAGAGGTAGTGAGATGAGAGTTAAGTGTTTGAATTTTAGAGTTAAGAAAATGTAATAATTTCCTTAATGGAAGAGAGTTAGTAGGTAGTGCCAAGAAAATGCTGATGTTTCTTCTCATAATTTACCAGCCCATTTGATTGATGATATTGTAAGTGAACAAAATTGTGTATTAAATTGAAAGTACTATTTTAAAAGTTATGTTGCCTGTGAAGGTATTAAAATAATTCAGATTAGTAATTTTCTACTTGCCAAAAATGTCTTCTGTTTTTACAGCAGGGTGTTTTTGAGCAGTAATTAATGGCACTCCGTCTAGCACAAAAAATAGCACAGAAAGACATACAATATAGCCCTTACAGATTTTATTTTTTTAATAAAGAAATGGTGCAGTTCTTAGCTGCAGTTAGGAAGTATGGATAAGAGCTGGTTATGATATCTTTGCTTAAAAGAGCCAAACCCAACTTATTCTGTGGCTCAGATTTCAGAATTTTATAATTTTGCCAGACTTGAGCTGCTTGAGTTGAAGATTTTTATATCCCCTATTTGCTCTATTGAATTTTCTAAGAAATTTGTGGACAATTTCAGGTTTGTGGTACTTACAGAGTATCATTAGCTGTTTCCTGCCTTCCGAAGGGCCTTCCAAAGGGCCTGTGCACAAGAGAAGCACTTTGGATGTATTTGGAAGGGTAAATCCTGCTCTAATTGGAGTGAGCGGGGAAAGCCCCCTGAAGCTGAGATGGGATCTGTGTGCCCAGTGATGGATGCATAATTAGCCTAAAATGCCTAGAAACTTCTATGAGTATGTGACATTTCTGTGAGTAGCAAATGAGTCCACTACTGACAATAAAATTTAAATGAATGTATAAGTTTCCTGTATATCTAAAATATTTTTTACGTGAAGAAATTCTCTATAAGACTAGGAGTTCTTTTAAAGTTTTTGGTTTTTTTTTTGTACCAACGTAGATACATTCTTAAGCACATGGTCTTATGCTTTTTCTCTAAGTGTGAGGTGGGGAGCCTTGCTTCCTTTAAGATTAATTGTATTTCTTTGTGAAAATGATAAAATTAAATTGCCCCGGAGGCCTGCTGGTGCCATAAGCAAAACTTGGTCATTCAGGTAACAAGATCTCCATATACCTGCATCACATAAAGAGGTCTGCTGAGATCAGCTTGTTAAACAAGGGGCTGCTGTGGACTTCATGCTGCAATCATGCAGTAAGGGAAATCTGCTGCTTGAATGAGTAGCTGTTCAAGCCAGTCATGTGTTTTTGGCTATGAATCTGATGTATTAGCACAATACTCAGAGTTTTGCATTCCATAGGAAATCCTAATAGAGGAATAAACAAAATCACTCAGGAGGAACGATTGAGCTCTTAGAATTTAATGTGAGATGAAATTAAGAAAAAAAAAATGATTACTTGAAATTTGTTTCAATTTTGATTTTTTTTTAACATTGTATTGAGGAAGTTTCTATGCAGTTGTTCAAGTTGGTGGCGGATTACCAACTGGAACAACCGTCTAATATTTTAAGTAGTTCTTGAAACTAGTATTTAGATTCCCATGGGCATAGACCTCTAAATACATTTTTGATCATGAAGTCACAGTGACTCTGAGAGAGTAAAAGGATACAAGCTATTTTCTGTTCCAGTTCCAGTCATTAAGGAGATAGCCAGTGCGATACTAGAACTGAATGCCCCTCGTGCATCGATTTTACAGTCAATTCTCTCTGAGGCACAGTCTTCCATTAAATTCCACATAGCAATGAATTGCTTTGCTGCACTGATCATGGACTAGTGGTCTAAGGAAAATGAGTTGGGACAACTAAACTGGATTAGAAGGTGATTAGAAATTCCTAATATACAGCAGTTGGATGTAATGCAGTCCCTGTATTTTCAGAATACAACTTCTCCAAATGCATAATCTGTTTCTTGTGAAAGACATGTGGCCCAGTATAGAAGCTTTAGGTCAACTGATTCAGTTAAAGATTAGCCTCAATATTCTGAAACAGAAGACTATAGTTACTTACAGCCTTTAATTCCTGATAACGGATTATACTTGGCACCGTGTTACTCCTGTAGTGTAAAATCTCACGGTTAGTTTGCTAAATTAACCTTTGTAATAGAAAGGCTTCTTATGTGTTTCCAGTTGAAATAGAGAGAGTTTTGAGTTTGTAGCAACTGAAATAACAGTGATTGGGATCATTATCTAAAATTATTTTTTTTAATTTCTTTTTAAATTGTGTTCTTGTACTGTTTCACAAATATTTTAGAGATGTGTCCCACACTTAAGAGTTGTGTATAATATATGTGAAATGGAAATATCCAGCAGAGAAGTATAAGCAACTGCTGGTAACGAGGGGGAAATTAATTTGCTTATTTGTTAATTTGCTTATCATTTGTGAAATGTTATTTGGTAATGCTATTTGCTATTTGATGTCTGTAATGGATGTAATTTGCAATCTTACAGTCATATGTAGAAGAATGGCTTCCATTTTAGGTAATGACGTGTTCTGGAAATGTATTTTCAGATGATGGTTCTGTGTTTGAAGTTATATCTCTTTCAATATTTATGACTGGCCACATCCTTTATACACCCATATAAATATGTGCGGTATTTACTATCCTGATTGTGGCACTTGTGATGAGGGTGACAGAGCACTGGAACAGGCTGCCCAGAGAAGTTGTGGAGTCTCCTTCTCTGGAGATCTTCAAGACCCGCTTGGATGCAGTCCTGTGCCACGTGCTCTAGGTGGCCCTGCGTATGCAGCGGGGTCGGACTAGATGACCTCTAGAGGTCCCTTCCAACCTTAGGCATTCTATGATTCTATGATTCTATGATTATGAAACTCCTATATGCTGGAAATCTGGGTCAGAACAAACATATACAGTAGAAGCTGCTGCCATAGAAAGTTACTATGTGATGTTCTGTTCTTTTGAACAGCTTTGTGGGTCAGACAGTACAGGCAAACGTGAATGCGTACTTTATGCCATGTGTCTCTTTCTGCACTACACGTGGGAGCAGGGAATGAAATCCTACCTGTGCTGATGTTAATGGCAGGTCATATTGGCCAGCTTTTGACCTGTGCGTGAAAGAGTTTTCCAACTGCGTTGTTTGTGTGTACGTGAAGTCTGATATTTGAGTCCCTTACATATCTAATAAACTTGGAAGATAGCAGATGTTCATTAGAATTGGGAGATAGGATAAAGGATTTTGTGTCTATAGAAGCTATTTAGTAAATACTGTCATGTTTTAAAGGTCTGATCTCCTCCGTGCCCCTTTCTTTCCAAAAAATAGTGATATATGTGAGAAAGGCAAGGTTGTTAGACCTTGACACAGCTGTCATGAATTTATCTTTTCTAAATAGCTCATCCTTTTGATAGATTCTTTTTCTCTGTGCGTAGGCAATCCAAATGCTGTTTTCATACCTGTAATATCTCAGTAGCTTTGAAACAAATTGTTTTATCCAAGTCTAGGACAAGATTTTGGCCTATTCAAAAAAAACTGAAAAACATTCATCATTCAATGAACTTTTCCTTCTTCTTTCAGGTTACAAGACCCTTTTGAAAGGGATTTCAGGGAAATTCAGCAGTGGAGAACTTGTTGCGATTATGGGTCCTTCCGGTGCCGGGAAGTCAACACTCATGAATATTCTGGCAGGATACAGGTCAGTAACAACAAAAGCCACAGGTAAGGTGTGGACTGTCAATGGTGATAGTTCTGTGGAGACAACAGCAGAAGAAATCTTACCCAGTATTTGCAGAAAGCAAGTAATTCACAGATTTCAAATTAGATTCTTACTGTTTATATTTTTCTTTACTTTTCCTGTTCTGAACACTTACAATTTATCTGTTAAGAAATCAGACTCAAGAATAGGAAGCAATTTCAATCCCGAAACAAAACAAAAAACAAACCAAAAAGATTCCTTTGAAGTTCCCTTTAATTGTGTAACAGATCTGATTCAATGTCTTATGTTTGTGATATTTTGAAATTAGGTTTTATAGGCACTTGAAAAAAGTGGCCCTTTAAGAAGTTGAAGTTCATGATCTTCATGAACTTGCTATTCTGTGACTAAATACAAGATAGCTTTGTGATGTTAGCCTCTGGTCATAAGGAACAAGACATGGTAATCTAAAGAAAAACACGGGAATGGCTTGATATTTTTTCAGACATTCTTATAAGGCAGCACACATTTTCTACTAATTTGGATTAAAATTTTCACCATGAGTGTATGAAGCCTCTCATGAAAGAAAACATCACAAAATAAGTTTATTTCTATCCACTGTGTCAGTTTTATTCTATATTGGACAATAATTACTTTAATAATTATTTAGCACTCCCACAAAATGAGGCCTGTGGCAAAAAAAAAAAAAAAAGTCACCCCTGTTTATTTTCTTCATTTCAGAGAGACGGGAATGAAAGGAGAAATTCTCATCAATGGACAACCTCGTGACCTGCGCTCTTTTCGCAAAGTCTCTTGTTACATCATGCAAGATGACATGCTCCTTCCTCATCTTACTGTCCAAGAAGCTATGATGGTGAAAATTATTTCTGTCTCTAATTTATTTTGGGAAGCAGGCTAACAGAGAATTCTCATTTGTATTGCACATGTTCTTATGCCTAGTGGTGCCACTAGAAGTTTACTGTTTTTAATCCCACTCAATGAAAGTGCCTGGACTTGAATGGTGTTTGAATTCCATTTCAGGCTCATGCTTCTGTGGGTTGTCTGAGCTTCTTTAGCTTTATGGTTTTCAATATGTGACCAGCATTATGACTTGGTAGAAAAATAAGGACTATATTTTCCATAGGTCTCACTAAGAATGGAGCCGGCAATTCTTTAGCAGAATAAGCCTTTGTAGAGATATCTTTTTTCTTTGATGGTGGCTGAGTGACCGGCAATAACCTTTGCATCTCCCTTTCTATCCGTCTTCCATGCTCTTACTGTAAAGTGCTATTTTGACTTTAAGCCTGGGCTGTGTGCTACTTCTACTCTTTTGTGTCTTTTATTTGAAAAATGAATTCTATAAAATCAGTTCTCCACAGGAAAACAACAGGAACAGAATAAGCTAGAGACTTAGAGGCAAAAGAAAGTCGTCTTCTTGTCATTTGTCATAGTGTCAAGAGGTTTATTAATTGGCAGCTTGAGTGATCAGACTGGAAGCACCTGATGCTCAGTTAGAGAAATGAACTATTTCCTCTCAGAGAATATTATCATTTAGTAAGGCTAAAGTTGGTCATACTGTATGCCACCATCAATTCAGAATTTTTAAGGTCAGAAGAGATCACTAAGTTTAGTCTATGCTTTATGCGGCTACTTTCCTGTAAAACTACTTTGTGTGGAAGATCTACATGAACATCAGTTCAGATTAGTTTAGATCATGCAAAAGTTATATTCCTTTATATTCCATTCTAGGTATCTGCTCATCTGAAACTTCAAGAGAAAGATGAAGGAAGAAGGGAAATGGTATGTATACTGTCCACTGTCCTTCCAACTGATACTTTTGAGAGTACTAAAGAGGTCTGTGAAATAAGTTCTGTAGAGGTGACATCTTTGTCTAACATTACACTTGTAATGACAGAATAAATGATAGCTTCAAAACTGACAGATAACATTATGAGGGAATGAATAGTGTGGTCTCTAGGAAAGGGGTGTTCAGTATGCCTGAAGCTTATGCTGAATGAATAATTGTAAAAGATGTATTCAAATGAATTCATGGATTTTTTGAATTCTTTTTAGTGCATGCTAGCACTTGGATTCTCTCACATGTGAGTCTGGGGATTCAGGCATTTTCATGTGTGGCCAGGTAGGTCAGTCCCATCTGGCAGCAGTGCATGGAGGCTACCTGCAGATTTTGTGTTTCTGAGGATTCATGAAAAAGTTCAGTAGTTCTTTTAATTGCAGCAGCAACTGGTGTGCTCGTATTTGAAAGCATAGATCTTTATGACTATGCAGGTGGGCAGAAAGGATGTGCTATGTGGTCATGCTATTCAGCTGGGTAAGTTAGTGTATTTGCAGTGAAGATGCAGGCTAAGTTTTGAAGCTGTATTGCGTTTATTGCACTGTCCTGCTTCTGGCTATGACCGGCCCATAACTGTCCTGAGTGGGAGAGAAGTCCTAGTGTATTTTTACCCAGTAAACCTATAAGCCAGATGGACCTGTACTGATAGGAGCCTCACTAAGATGCCTAAGAGCCTCACCCATCAGAATGGCATGATTCCTCCCCATCATGTGCTTTGACACAGGACTCTTCTTAAGGAGGTGTGCAGCTAGACAAAATGACTTCTGATATGCTAGCTTGTGTGTGAAATGGCTTTCTCAACTAAGTTTCATTATCTCCGTTATACTTAAGAGGATTGGAAGTGAGCCCTTTTTGTGTCTACAGACAAAGCCCAAAAAATCTGGGCCTGTGTGTTACAAAGGGCACTCAGAGCTCAGGCATCTCTGCTCGGGTAGAGTTACCAGAGCATGCCAAAGCATGTGAGAGGAACCACTGGGTGCTGCACAGTGTGTTTCAAAACAAAATATGAGCGAGAAGGAGGAGGATTATGGCTGCAGCTAAAAATAGAAAAATCACAGCGCTGATGAAAGCAGGTTCAGGTTGTTGAGAGATTCAAGACAAGTGAAACTGTAGCTCAGAAAGTGCTTGGATTTCTCTTTTCTGACTTCAGGCTGCTTTTCAGTCCTGCATAAGACAGTACCAAGGACAATAATTATGATGTTTCTTACTCTGCCTTTTCAAGGAGGAGGCTTCTACCTGTGTGAGGGTTGTGCTAATGGGGTTTTTGCAATAGTATGGTTTCATGGCTAAAATGATGATTTTCCTTTACAGAAAACTGATGGCTAATTCTGCCTTTGATGTTGACTTGTATGTTTTTCTTAGTCTTTCTGTAACTCAGATGTTAAATCAATAAAAAGGGAGTTACTATTCGTGTAAAAGGCTCCCAACATTTGTGCTACACTTATTCCTGTAAAGTTCAAGTTTGGAGCTTTTCATGATTTTTGAGTTATTTTTCATAAATAGAATAGAGGATTGGATTTTCATTTTGGTGAATTTTGTCCTCCCCTTGGCATACCCTGAGCATATCCTCTGGGCAAAAATGGTGCAGGGAATAGGGCTTAACTGAAATCAGAGTCTACAGGAAGACATAGAAGATAAGGGGCCCTATGAGTAAGAATGGAGTATGGCTGTCCCTGTGTGAACTGGAATTGGAGAGGAGCAGTTAGGGGACAATTCAGAGCATATTATTTTGACTTATTCTCTGAAGCTTTTTCCTAAGGAGATTGCCTCTTTTTCGATCACAGAGCCTAAGGTAATTTAGGTGACACAGTTATTCAAGCTGGTGACATGGGCCGTAGAGACTTCCAGAGTTAGTTTCCCATCCACATTCCTCCATCAAGAGACTTCGTGTGGGTTTCCTGACTCATCTGCAATGTATGCAGGAAAGCTGTGGCTTGTATGGGCAGTGCTGGGAGAAGCTCTGTTTCAGGAACTCAAGAGACTTTCCGCTCTTCCACAGATGACAGATTTGCTTATTCATATGCATCAAGCATTGAGGCTTGAACATACTTGACTTGCTGGACTTACCATTTCAGAGGAGTCTCCTACACTGTTAAAAGATGCCTCTAGCAGTAGTTGGCAGGTGTTTCTTAGACTGAAGTTTATAAAGGAGAAGGAAATACTGCTTCTGAGCCACTGAGTGAAAAGTATATCCCTTGCCCCAAAATGTCAAATATATAGCAACACTAAAGATGCAGTAACTGTTTCCATGGATGTTTTGTCTTAATAGGCTCTGCAAAACGTGAGACTATTAAAATGACCATAATGAATGAATTTTGCAGATCCAGGTGTACTTTTCTTTTGGGGAACATCCTGAATTTCTTCAATCATGGAGAATCTGAAAATCTGAATTCTAGGGAGGAAAACTTACGGGAATCAACATATGTTTGGCAACATAGGCTTGCTTTGACTCACTCAAATATTTGTTCTAATAAGCTAAAGAGATTTTGTATTGGAAAATATGTTTGTTTCAAATCAATGGTTACATATGTGCTTTAAAAGTTTCAATTAATTTGCATTTTAATAAGTTAGGCCAAGCAAATAAATTCATGTGCTCATGTTATTACTGTAATTACAAATAGCTCTTTGAGGAAACGACAGTCTCAAATGCATTTGTACAAAACAAATTAGAAGTGCAGTCATTTCCTGGCTAGAAATATTGGGATGTGTAGGAATAAATCAGTTATTTTATTGCTGTAAATTGCAAGGTAAATCTTTATTGTAGATAAACTTTATGAATTTATGTATTCATGTGAACAAGAGTACAAATGCTTGTTTAAGGTGTCAGGAATGAGTGAGAAACCTCCAGAGAGGCAGATCTCATAGTTCTTGTTTTAATTTCCATGACACAGGGAAGTTGGTGGCGCTTGTGCTGCCCATGTACCATTATGTTCAGAAGCCTACTCCTTCCTAGGTATAAAAGGGAGTTAGGCTATTCCCCATGAGAACTAGAGTTTCTAGGGGGTTTTTTGTTTGTTTGTTTGTTTGCTTGCTTGTTTGGTTGGGTTTTTTTTCTAGCCAAGAGTGATAAACACCTGCAGTTCCTGGAAATCAAAGTCAGGACGAAAGTAGAATCCAGCTCTGGCCCATCTAACTTATTTTGACCACCTTTCCAGATAACTGTCTCCATCCAAGCAATTACTATGTTAAAAAAAGTCAGACTAGTTCTCCTACACTTCAGTGAAATGTTAAAGATGTGGACTTCCCTATCCCCTTTTAAAGGGTTGTTTTTTCATTGTCTGAGTAGTATAGCTTGGAATCACCCATTTTTATGTCAGTGGTCCCACTAATGCCAAAAAACACCTTCCCTCGTAAAAGGGTGTCAGGCCAGATCCACAGTCACTGAAGCAGAAAATTCATAGCAGCTGGAATTGTTCTTCTTTTGGTCCAAAGACCCTGGAACAGACTGCGCCCTTTGGGAGACTCTGCCCTGTGGAAATCCCCAACATCTGAGAGTATGTGTGACAACTGAATTTGGCTCTGAGAAGAATGAAAGCACCTAAAATCACTGGCCGTATTTGAAGGGCAGGCTTTGAACAACAGATATTAGGAGAAAATAGGTCATTACTTTGTAGAAACTGCTCGTTTTTATTTTAGAGTTCTGCATTCCCTTTGTAAATGCAGCCTAGAAATATCTTTTAAAGAAACCCATTGGTGTATAGTATCTGTTCACATGTACACTGGTCAGGTCTTCTGATCTGAGTCAGATCCAAGAGGTACAATTGAAGTCCTGATGTTCACTTAATTTTCACAGGAAAGGAGCCCTACTAATACAGGTCATATTGGAAGGACAAATAGAATTGGGGTCAAAATGGTAAATGCTCTTAAGCCCCTCTTACCTTTCTTACACTGTATGGAGAAAGACTTCAGTGTATAGACCATGAAACAAAGTGAGTGGCTAGTTGTTTCGTCATGAAAATCAGTGGAATGGTAAAGAGACCCTTCTTTTCCATTAACAAATGTAAATGACACACATTGTTGGGTTTCCTTTAGGTAAAGGAAATACTAACGGCCCTTGGTTTGCTCACGTGTGCCAACACAAGGACTGGGAGTCTTTCTGGAGGCCAGAGAAAACGTCTTGCCATTGCTTTGGAGCTGGTGAACAATCCTCCTGTCATGTTTTTTGATGAACCGACCAGGTACTTCAAGGCTGAAAGTCAGAGATAAACCAGTATTGGTTTATATCTTTATGTGGTAGAACAATGAAAAAAATAATAATAAAAAAAAATAAAAGGGTTATGTATCTTTAAATTGTTGGAAGAGGCTTTTTTTTTTCCTATTACTACTCAGTCATCTCCCAAGAAATAACTTAATTTAGGTAATCAGTGCCCTGGGTCACTGCTGTAACCTGCAGATCTTAGAGGTTTAAATAATTAAGGGAGATGTAAACTGAAAAAGGAAAGAAGAGCTAGAGGAAGTTCTTTTCAGATTGTGACATGTGAATATTCTTTTGCCAACAAAGATAACTCATGATTATAAGCTTTTCTAAGAGTAACTTTTAGTAAACAATGTAACCCACATATGATTAAATTCTGTGGTCAGTCCAAGTAGGGCTGGGAGAGCTATGAGTTTGTTCACTGAAGTAGGGAGTATCTCTAATCTATTTTCCTAAAATGTAGAAACCCCTTAAGGCATCTTTGACAACACTGCTAGTTTTCATTCTCAGGCATGCTTTCAACTTAATTAAAAGAGTGGTAGAGAAATACAAGCATAAAGTTGGCATGTGGTAAAATTAAGCTGCTACTGAGACAATTTATAAAAAGAGAATAGTGTGAGACTAAAGTATCAGATACGTGTGCTAATTTCCAGTGGTGCCTGTGAAACTGTTGATCTAACAAACTTTTCCTTTCCTTTTGCTCAGTGGCTTGGATAGTGCATCATGTTTTCAGGTTGTCTCTTTGATGAAAGCTTTAGCCCAGGGGGGCAGATCCATCATCTGCACGATTCACCAGCCCAGTGCTAAACTGTTTGAGTTGTTTGATCAGGTATTATTCTCAGATTCTTTCTCTTTAAGTATGGGTGAGGTAAGTTCTGTTTTCAAGACTGCCCTCTCAGTAAAGATAGTAATTCTAGTCTAAAATCAAATAAATAAATTTCAGTAAATTAGAGCAAAATATACTTTTTGATATATTTTTTTTCTTCTATGCCTATTTATTATATAATTGTAAAGCTGATCAGTTTGCAAAGTCATGATTATCACATTTGTAATTTTCATGTCCTTACCCACCACCATTGCCAAGGACACAGCTCTCAGTGAAGTAAATGAGTGCTAATTTAAGAGCAAGAGAACTTTAGTGTAAATATCTGCCATGCTGCTCGTGCACGTTCTCATCCTAGCTACACAAGTGTGAATTTGGAAAAGTCTGTTCATGCAAAATAATAATAATTGAAATAAAGTCAGTTGGAGATTTTTTCTCCAAGCTAAAAACAGGATATGTACTGGGCGTGTTTAGGTTAGATTTAAATTTACTTTAATCTTGTTAAGAGATTTAAATTAGAGCTGCAAGAGCTTAAAGAAAACCTACTATGCCATAGGTGAACATGCATTCGCTGATTGCCACTCTGGCAGAGAGGTTTATTTAAAGTCAATAGTACAACTAAAAGCAATAATAATTAAGCTATTTTCTATTGCTGTGCTCTATATTTATAAATATATATAAATTATGTGTATGTATATTCCACCTCCCATTCCTGTATTCACTAGCCTCTTTTCTCAGCCAAAAATATCCATAATGTATGGAAATTAGATGGCTCAGTTCTACAGTTTCTTGTTTGCTGCCAGCATGTGTCTAAGGCTGTTTCTCTGTTAGGGTGCTGTTAGTGCTGGAGGGAATGTTACAGAACTCATATCTCGAGCATTTCTAATATTCTGCACATTTTCCATTAGTTATGATTGCATGCAAAGGCACTTTCAAGCGCTGACAAATATTTACAAGTTATTTTGACCACAGGGCAAGCAATGTTCAGTTTGTGGGTTGCTGCCTTACAGATAGCAGGTTCAATATTTTGATAGTGTTTCATTTTTCTTCTTCTTTTTTTTTGGCTTGTTTTTCAGCTCTATGTTTTAAGTCAAGGTCAATGCATTTACCGTGGGAAGGTATTAAACCTTGTCCCTTATTTGAGAGATTTGGGTTTAAATTGTCCAACCTACCACAATCCAGCAGATTTTGGTAAGGAATATTGTATATTTTTTGTTTGGTTGATTAGCAACTTGAGGAAAATGAGAGCAACCATACATATGTCTGTGTGTACATATATGTTCCAAAATCCTAAAGAAAATTGATCCAATCTTTTCTCAGTTATTTGAATGCCACCTAGTGGTAGAATTTAGTAAATATTATTCTGTGGCAGATGTCTAGGTACGGGAAATGAAATACAGAAATTATTTTTGTGTTTCATGTTAATTAATCTTAAAGTCTTCACAAAGTGTCTCCAATATTCATGATTTTTGTATGAGCAATACCACTGTGGTATCTTATTGCTAAGAGCATATTTTTTCCTTCCATTGTTGTTTTGCAATTCCAAAAACTGGTGCAGTGAGCACCACAAAATGAGATATTTGTCACTTTTGATTATGAAATAAATCAAATATTCACTGCTCTTAACCTAAAAGGAGGATGAACAGAACTCTCTAAATTTTTTTTAGAAAAATATGCTATGTGCATATGTGTGTGTAGGTGCACATACATATTTACTTATGGTGTTTTAGAGGCTGCTTTAAACAAAACTCTTCTTTCTGTCAATGCTACAGGATCATGTGAACCTAATAATTAGGGCTGTACCTAATTAGTGATGTAAACTACTAACGTACTTTCTGTTTTATGTAGTTATGGAAGTAGCTTCTGGTGAGTACGGAGACCAGAACAGCCGGCTGGTTCGGGCAGTGCGGGAGAGGATATGTGACACAGACTACAAGAGAGATGTTGGTGAGAGCGAGATGAACCCCTTCCTCTGGCACCGGCCTTCTGAAGAGGTATTTTGTATACAGCAAGTAGTGCCTGTGGCTTGAGGCTGTGGCTTGGGAAAGGGAGGAAGAGAATTCAAATCTTTGGTCAATGGGGAAGATTTCTGGGATGTTCAGTTGCTGGGAGTGGGTTTTGTGAATGAAAGCTAAGATTCTGCAGAGAAAGGAGTTTATTCTTTCGTGTATTTCCGCTAGGATTCGTCCTCCACAGAAGGCTGCCACAGCTTCTCTGCCAGCTGCCTAACCCAGTTCTGCATCCTCTTCAAAAGGACTTTTCTCACCATCATGAGGGATTCAGTAAGACTATCTTTATAATACTTTGTTAGCTAAAAGATCTATTCATTTGGTTATGAAGCAGTGTCACATGCCTAGAAGTTCCTTTCTGCTGCACACACATGAAGGTTGTCATGGAGTGACAGAGAACATTTTGGTTTAATGGTCAACTGCTGTTCTTAACGGCAAATTTGCAATTAATAAATTTTCATTTATTAGTTTTCTGCTTTCTTTCTTTCTTTCTTTCTTTCTTTCTTTCTTTCTTTCTTTCTTTCTTTCTTTCTTTCTTTCTTTCTTTCTCTTTATATTTTGAAATGCACACTTTACACAAAGGGGAAAAAGACAATATATGCACCAATATATACATTAACTTGATACCCCTGCGCATGGACAAGGGAAAAGACAGGTATACCACATAGGGTGCCATAGTAAAAGAAATTAGGTGTTGCTCCCACTGTTTTGATTGGGAAGATACGACAGAGTCTTGTTGTTCTAATGGTTAGGAAGCATTTTCCTTTTTCCAAAGTACATGCCCATTTTTTGTTTGGCCAAAACTGTTCTTCTTCCTTTCTGCTGCTTTACATTATAGAACAGTTCTCATGGTCAAGTTAAGTTGTGAATTTTGTTTTTTTCTCATCAGGAGTAGTTTGCACATCTGGACTAGTACCAAATACTTAGACAAAAATAAACTGACATGCTCATGTAATCTACAGCATGCAAAAAATTTCACATTCTCCATATTGCTCAACTAGGATTTTATATCCCTGTGCTATACATGCAGAACATCTCTTAGAGGTGTTCAGACACATCGTACAACACTCTCTCTTCCACTAAGAGCAAACTGTAATGCATTTTTTGACACATAGATGCAAAAGCAGGGTAGTTTTTAAGAAAAGGTTTTTTCCTGCTTAATTCTGAAGACTTGTAATTATTTCTTGTTTTATTCTTTCTTCTGTTCTTCCATACATCTTGCAGGAATACCGAATTGCAGAGCAGACACAAAAGGGTAATTTCTGCCTGATGAAGTTAGTTTTATCTGTAGAAGCCTCACTTAATAGCCTTTTCTGATCTGGGAAATCTATTTTTCAGTCAGAGAGGAAGTCTGCTTTTCCTCATGAATGAAGGTCAATGATTCCCTGACGTTATCAGACAATAAGATTCCTGGTTGCGGCATTTACAGCTACTGTCTTTGAATGGAAGAAATTCTCTGAACTGTATGCCTTGTGCCTGCTCACACTTGGAAGCTCATTAGTGAACATTTTCATTAGTAGAAGCCCTGTTTGCTGCACTGTGACTTTTTATATAAGCTCTTTTAGTTATACTTACTGTTTTTCTGCAAGTGGCACGTCTGATTTCACTGATATTTGCCGTGGTTGTTGAGCTCAGTCATCTTGATCAGAAAAACTACTCTTTCCTTGCTTGTAGGTGCTGACACACTTGCGTATCACCTCACACATTGGAATTGGACTGCTTATTGGTTTACTCTACCTTGGGATTGGAAATGAAGCTAAGAAAGTCCTCAGCAACTCTGGCTTCCTTTTTTTTTCCATGTTGTTTCTTATGTTTGCTGCGCTCATGCCAACCGTCCTTACGTGTGAGTACTGGTCACACTGGTAAATTAACAGGCAAGGAAACTCAGGAGAGGAGAGGGTTGTAATGTGCCTATCTCATGTAAGGTAACATATGACTTTTTAAGTCAAGTGTGGGATTTTTAAGACAAGTGTGAGGTAAATCTCCATTTACCTGTATGGAACAGTTTAGTGAGTACAGGGTTTATCTAGTGCAACCCCACAATTAAGCCAGTGTTGCTCAGTGTTGACAATTCATTGTTACAATCCTGGAATTTCCTCTTTTGCTAAGGTGCCAGAACGACTCAACCATGTCATGGGCTTGTAGTGGGTCTTAAAGAAATTGTGATAATTTCCCTAGGACTTCTAATTCATGACTACCCAGTTGGGGTCATCATAATAACGTGTTACTAGAAGCAAATCCTACAATATGGACAGTTCCATGCTTTTGCTGTGGGGCTGTTATTTTTGGATTCCCTGCCTGATGAGCAGGAATGATCAGATTCTTTCAGCTTTGGCACCATTTTCATTTCAAAAAGCCTTTTCGAGCAAGGTTAAGATGAACTGATACTGTAAACAGTGAGCAACCCTTGATGCTGACCTTTTCATTTCAGTTTGCATCATTCAAACTGGTCTGTCAAAGGCCTGGGAGCTCCAATTCCGCTGTAGGACTGAAGCATTTTAGGACTGGAAATGGATAAACTATGTTATTTTGAATAAGAATGTTACATGCTGACAACCTAATTTGTCTTCTAATTTGTATTCTCTGTAGTTCCTCTTGAGATGGGAGTATTTCTTAGAGAGCATCTGAACTACTGGTACAGTCTGAAAGCCTACTATCTTGCTAAAACCATGGCTGATGTTCCTTTTCAGGTATATGCTTTACTCTTCAATAAAACAAGAACCATTTAAATTCTTGACAGGAAAATCAGTATTGCTGTTTTGTCCATGTGAACAGAAACTCTCTGCACTTGCATGCTGGAACTTCAGGTTCAAATTGAACCTTTAGGAATAAATGGCAGGGCTTCACAAAAGCCTAGGCTTGACACAAATACTTTTTTTTTAATAAAAAATGAGTCACTTTGGTATTGTGGGTTGTGTCATTGGGGCATTGCAAAAGGCTGTAAGTGAGTGGGATGTGTTTTTGACAATCTGTGGCAGATGTATTCATTTTCCTCAGCTGAATACCATTCTTGTCATGTAGTATGCAAAGGCTGAGAGCTGTTGATTAACTAGCATATAATGCTAGTTTTTATCTCTGTGTTTTTATCTCACTCATCAATAAATATTTGATTTTAATGAACTAACTGTGTATGTATCTCCTTGCAGATCATGTTTCCTGTAGCTTACTGTAGCATTGTGTACTGGATGACCTCGCAGCCGTCTGATGCACTCCGATTCGTTCTCTTTGCTGCCTTGGGAACCATGACATCCCTGGTAGCTCAGTCATTGGGTCTTCTGATAGGTGCAGCCTCTACATCCCTCCAGGTACTGATGGGTTTGGGGGTCTCACAGGATCCCTGCTGTCCCCTGTCATTTGTTATTTGCTGTGATTGCTGCTGTGCCTCTCAGGTATTTTGGGGGAGATGACAGGTAAAAGGTTTTCTTGGTGCTTCTCACTAACGTGAATCTAAACAGCCAATAGGTGTGAGCCAGTAGAGTTCTTCCGCATTTGAATGGTGCTGTGCAGGCCCCTGCTTGAGTGGGCTGTCACTTGCTATTTGCTCCAGGCTGAGCAGGCCTAGAATTTGCAAGACTGGTGCATTTTTGTGCACCTACCACATGGAGGAGGTGAGCCATGAAGATCTGTGTAGCTAAGCTTGGAACAGGATTCTTCCATATAACTGCGGGAGAAAGATGTTAGGAGACAAGACAAAGGGGGATGTGCCCAGAAATCAAAACCTCGACAAAGAGAGGGAGAGAGGCAGCTCATGGTGTGACTGGCACACTGGAAGCTAACGACGTAACTCCAACCTGCTTCCTGGCCGTAGTGGCAAAGAAGGGATAAATCCACAATGGGGTATGTGATAGCAGAAGGTATTGACATTATTATGCACTGATGCTGTCAGAGTTTCTGCAGTACTCATCTCAGGTCCTGTTTTGTGCCTTCCTGTGGAGACCTGCACAGCCCCATTCTGTGACCCTTGTGTTTCCCCTCTTCCCCAAAACACCTATACAGCTCATTGCTCTGGAGGGGAAACAGAGAAGAGAAGGTGGAGTCTGGCCAAGATATGTCCTCCCTACCAAAGTCACCCCAGCTGGTGATGTTCCCTATCCTCTTCAGAAATGTTTTGGAGCAAGTGAAGCTTCCCAAGCTGCTAAGCATGTGGGATTCGGGGCAGGGAGGCCTGAGAGCAGAGTAAGTGTGGGACATGATATTTGGAAAGAAGAGTCTCATGCACAGAGAAGTGAGGGAATCCCAGTACTCGTCTTGTTCTGCAACCTTCAGTGTGTGTTCATGTTCCTCCAAGGACAACTCCCATCACTGCAGATGGGTCAGCTAGGAGCAAGATTCTGGGGGCTGGAGAAAGACCTCCTCTTCAAAAAAATCAGCAAGTTCATAGTTTGGAACTGTGAACTGTGGAACTGTGATAATTGAAACTGTGATAATTTGAGGGAGCAGCGTTATCAGAAGGATTTGAACGGTGTTATTCCCTGCTGCCTGAGAGCACCTTTCCACAGCTTCTCTGGGTTTGGCTCAGATCAGGAGATTTACCATAAAGAAAGCCTGGTCATTTAAAGACCAGGTTTCCTCACTAGAGGTCAAGACATTAGATGGAAAAACAAATTAATTTCTCATCTTTCTGACTATGTTGTTACTTACCTTCCTAGGTGGCCACCTTTGTGGGTCCAGTTACTGCCATTCCGGTGCTTCTGTTCTCTGGGTTTTTTGTCAGCTTTGATACCATTCCAACATACCTGCAGTGGATGTCCTACATTTCCTATGTCAGGTACTCCTATGGAGGCTGTTAACCTCTCATCTTCAAAATGTTGTTTTTTTGCTTTTGCTTGCTTGTTGTTTGGCTATTTTGGGCGCTGAAGAAACTGTGTTCACAGCATGTTGCTTTACAGTATAAACATACAAATAATGTAAAAGAATACCATGCTACCTCACTATTTTATGCTGTATATGATGTGAAGTAAATAGGAACATGAAGTATGAAGCATCTGCTACTAGTCCAAGTCACTCTCACTAAATTCAACGGGATTGTTTAGCACATGGATCTCAATGGATTTTGGGGTAGTGATTTAGGAAAATAATAAGGTCACTGTGCCCAAATGAGAAATCGATGGAGCTTCCAGCACCTCGCTGTGGAAGAACATTGTTGTTTAAATCACTGCCCTTGACAAGTTTGTTGGAGAAACACCCTTAAACCTTGCAACTGTACTGTCACAAGTGAGGTGGAATTTGTCTCACTTCTAAACCGGCTGTTTAAGCCCTGTGTACAGTCAGTGGAAAGAGATAGGTACCTTTATCCTACCTGTGTCAGTCACTCTGTGTATCTGAGAAAGATTTCTAAAGATGGGGCCGCTGCCATCAAGAAACCTCTGGAGGCTAGCTTGGAGGACTGGCTTGGACCAAACACCTAAACACCGAGAGTTGTAATTAAGTGAGATGAATTCCCCTGAAAGTGACCAATGGGTTTTCTTTGGACAGAAATGATCAGGAAATAGACACTGATGAGGGACCTACATGGATCTTTGAAAACAGTCCCTTAGCCACCATTTTTCTTATGACTTTTGTCATTGCAGGGCCAGTTTACAACAAAGAAATAGCTTTGTAGGTTTATTCTCCTTCACTATTCCCTCTTTTCCTGCATCCTCCTCTGGTTTGCACTACTTTTAACAAAGCCCAAGCTAAAGTCTCATTTCATGCTACACCCACTGAATTAGTAACTAGAATATAAGATCAGACCACAGGGGAATTGTGTAGCCCATATGGAGCCTCCTGACACTATGGAGAGCTGGCATGTGCATGGGGACCATGCTGGTGTCTCTGCTTGAAAAGTTAAAGCCCATGTGCACCCCATCCTAGCAGACACATGGGAACTGCTCATTATTAACTAGTAGAAGTATAGCACAGAATGCGAGAGAAGAGATGTTCTAGTTTGATCGGAGATTTAATATGTTTCTGGCTGCATATCGTAATTGTGTCCCTGCTGCTTAGTTTTAAAAATGGAACTAATGATGTCAGTCTAAATTGAAGAAGAATTTTTGAATACAAGCTGAAATTAGTCTGCCTTAAATTTTAACATTTTCCTTTTGAGCTATTGCACTATAATTGCAAACTGAAAGCTGTTGAAGGCAAAACTTCCGTCCTTGTTCAGGCTCATGCAAAATGCCAGTGACATATGATTTGCTTGATTGTAACGGGACAGAATTTGCCCTGAGACATGAGTCCGAGCAATACTGAACCCTTCAGCATTTCCAGGCAAACTCTCAGAGAGAAGGTTTTGCTGCTGCAGTACTTTTAAACAGGTCATCAGGATTTTACTTGATAATCCATCCTTCTCCTTTCCAGATATGGATTTGAAGGAGTTATTCTCTCCATCTATGGACTGGATCGAGAAGATCTGCATTGTGACAAAGATGATACTTGCCATTTTCAGAAATCAGAAGCGATTCTGAGAGAACTGGATGTAGAAAATGCTAAACTTTACCTGGACTTCATTGTGCTCGGAATTTTTTTCTTCTCTCTGCGTCTAATTGCCTATTTTGTTCTCAGATACAAAATCCGAGCAGAGAGGTAAAGGAAAAAAGTAAATATAAAAATGCAGTAGGAGAAACTTTAGACATGCAGTAGAGGGCACTTGACATTGTCTCAGTGTGGCAGGCCGGTCTCCAGTGCCCAGCTAGATGCTGTTATGACCTAGCCCATAGAGAACCACATTGAGATAGCGGACAAATAGTGTTAAGCCAATCAGTCCAGTTGGGTTGGGTCGCGTTTTCATTACACTTTCTAGCTCTAACTAGGAAGAAGAAATAGAAGGGAATTTTACAACAGAATTTCAATGCTGGGGCAGTGTAACTGTAACAAAATACCTGGTTACAGGAACTTTCCTTATGAAAAACAATTCTATGATAAGGTAATATTAGTCCTGGTAGCCAGAATAGAAAAATGTCATCGTTAGGTGACGAGGTAATGAGGTGCAAAATGGAGGATGCAAAGAAAATATGTTTCTCTCATCTTTTTAAATTCAGAGTTTCATCTTTGCTGTTTTCTATGTCTTATTTGCAATTCTTTTCCACAAAATTACTCTTCTGGCCAAAAATCTGTAAATGTATTAATTAATGTGAAAATATGTATCTTTTTAATATGGATACTTTTTTAAAACAAAAAATCTAAAGAAGTGATTCAAATCACTATTTTTGTTTAAATTAAGAATTTTGGTGCTTTACTTGTCGAGCTGGTCTCATTTCTGAAAATTGTAATGGTAGGAGGAAAAGGCAAATTCTGAGTCTGTGCTAAACCTGTGGTCCATTTTTGGAAACAACAACAAGACAGCACAGGCAATCAGGCATGTTCAATCTGTTGCTGAATGATTGAAAAAAATGTGATTTTTTTTTTCAGTGTCTTAAATCCTCCATATTTGTGATATTTAAAATACTAACTCTGCACATAATCCATTTGAACTACCTCCTGTGAATGAAAACAGCAAAGCACTCCAGGGTTCACTTTCTCTTAAATTATAAAAGCAGAATCTATCCCTAAAGCCTGAGGACTCCTTAAGTCTGATGGCCTGCAAGAACTATCCACAGCTCAAAGTTTGGGGTATTATGTAAAAAATCTTGCAACTGTCTTTTGTGGCAGTGATCGGAATACCGACGATTTGCCTCCGAATATCGAGGATTTGCCTCCGAATATGCAAGGGCAGTGTAGTAGGACAGTGCTAATTATGCCAAGCAGTTTTGTTCTCATTTGAGTCTACATGTGTCACATGGGCATTAATAGCTAATTAATTGATCTAAACACCAATGAAACTGCTACACAAGACATGCATTTGCTTGCATATCTCATCTTTGCAAACTTGGTAGGGGGGAATCCTGATTCCAAGTTGAAGTCAATTTTATTACTGATTTTCATGGGTATGGTTTTTCAGCCTGAAATGAAAGTGAACATACCCATGTTTTACAACTTGGTAAACTTCTTTGCAAATTCTACTAACTTTTGCAGTTGTTTACCATCATGTTGTAGAGATCCATGTCAGACCTACAAAGTCTATAAAAACATTATTTCTATCACAAAGATGATACAATTTTAAGAAGTGCTGTAGATTAAAAGCAGCTCAGTGTCAGAAAAACACTCAGGGGCTCAGCAACTCATGACAGTAAAGAAGTTGAAGAGACACCTTTTGCGTCTGCTGTCACCAAGAATTACAATTCACAGACTATTTTTGAGGACTTCATGGTTACATCCATACTAGTAAACTAAACAGTGCCAGGATCCGCCCTCTGGGCTTTATGTCAGTTTGCACAATCTGCCTCTGCCTACATGGTTAATCCACCAGCTGGTAGAAATGGTCCCTCGTCTGTGCTTACTCCTAAATGATGCCCAGATTTTATCTGGAGGAGTTCTGATGGGCTGGGCTGCAGATCTCCCATTTAGTAGTAAAGGCAATCGTTTTCCCTTGTTTTTTTTTTTTTTTTTTTGGCCCGTACTTAGGACATTTTAATTTTCCAATATCGACATAGAATATGTGTATCTCTGGTAAACTCAAAATGCTTGCTAAATTAGGCCTATGTTCTGGAAGACTGACATCGTCATGTCTTTCAAGTAGGTTGGTTGAACTTTCCCTGGAAATAAGATTAATCTGTAAAAACAAAATTAATCTGCAGAAGCAAAAAGAGCCCTTACACAAACATCTTTGTATGGTGCAGGAACCCACTGCCTTTTCATAAGTTCTCCTGGGGGCCAGTAGTGCTCTGATGGGACTCTGCAGCATTTCCAGGCATAATCAAAAAGAAGTATGGACCTACATTGCTGTCAGATATGAGAAATTAGTGATTTTGGCTCTTCTAAATATGTCTAATTATGGACAGTTTGTTAACAAATCTGAAGCTGAAATCTCCTGACAAACATTAGTGGATTTTTCAGGACTCTCAAAATATTTGTGAATATGGCAAACTGTTGAAATGCTATTTGCAAACTGTTGAAATGCTATTTGCAAACAGACAAAAGACCGCATATGCCAAATAACTCTTTTGTTGTACATTTCTAGTCCAGATGTAGGCTAGCTGGGTATGAAAGAGTGCAACATTCAGGAGATTAAATATATGCAGGACATATGTTTTGTGTTTACCAACACTAGTTTACCAAATACCAGATTGAAGATCACTTGCAGTTTACCAGGTGGAATAAACTTGCTGATAAGACTAGTAATTTCAGCGCTGTTAATTTTGACAATGAAAATGCCATCTTCTTCCATCTAGTCCCAATCTAGTAGTATGAGCTCCCTGGATGCTGTCTTGTTATCTGTGCCTACACTTCTATTTGTAGACATTCTTGTTTTGCTTTACTCTTCAATGTATCCTCGTGTACTATAATTTTCTATTGTGTTATGGTAGCCAAAAGTCTGATCCTCCTTGGGTGTTCCTAAGAAAATGCATGCTCTGTAATATTTTTGTTATTTCTTTTGTGTTAAATACACTTTTTCTCAGCCATCTGCTCTAGAGCACTTAGTTGAATGTTACTATTATAAGGAACACTCTGAGAGTGTAGTATCCCACTAAAGAAGTAAATTTAAGTCCGTTGAAACTCGGTGCTATCCATAAATGAGATGAGATAATAATTTTTCCTTCCTTAGCTCTAAAATTAGCTAATGCTCTCCCTTCTTCTATTACTCTGGAATAGAAATATTTTAAGTTCATCCCAATTATATTTTTGTATGCTGCAGAGTTTTTACCGTACACTTGACTTGGTCATTTTCCATTTATATGGAAATAAATTATAATAGGCTGGTATAAAAAGCATTCCATATTGATGGGTTGAGCTTACATGTGCCGAAGTGTAAGCAAGAACATTGCCAAACTCTAGAGGCTTTATGCTGAAGAATAACAAAGCCAACAATATTCTTAAAATGTAAGATGTACAGCTGATAAAACTAACTGTAAATTGGTTGAAATCAATGCTGTCATGACCATTTGAACCAGGTCACTATCTGGCTAAAAATTGCATGAGAGGCACAAAGATTTTTTAAAGATCACTTGAAGACGGAATGTCTTCATGGTTTCTGTTATGAGTGCTAGAAGGCTTTAATATTCTTTTGACTTCCTTGTTTTATTTTGACTTGTTTTGTGCAATTATAATGTGACACATTGGTTTTCCTCCTGTATGCATCAGCTAGGACTTTTTGTGATTCCAGTGTTTGTGAGTTTTTTGTTTTGCTTTGTTTTATTTTCTTGTCTGAAAATTGAATATTGTCTGAGAAGGCATGAAGGTTTAAAATATATATATATTATTTATAATTAAATAAAAGATTTGGAAAATGCATTCTACTTACAAGAATTTGAGGAATTTTCATCTTTATGGATCAATGGGAATAACAAAGAATATCTGGTTCTGAAATCCTTTTTGCTTTTTAATATTTGGAGCTCAAAATATTTAGTTTTGATTAAAGAAGAGGACAATGTGTATATATTAAAAAAGGGGAAAGGTGGCTAAGTAAATGTGAGATAATTAACATTTGAGTCTAAGAAAGTGTGCATAACAGATGACTAGCATGTAGATCTTCTATTTTGTGTCAATGTCTGTATTGACAACAGAAATGAGTGTTTTGTTAAACATTTGGTTTTAGAAAGAAGTGTAATGATACATATTGACCTGTACAACCTTAGTGATTCTTAGAGAAAGTGGCCCTATTTACTGTCCTGTCTACTCAACATAAGATGCATGTATCCTACTTAAGGGGATCCTTTGAGACCCTGTTGCAGTGAAGTACTTAATTATATTAGTAACTTCTAACATCTCTGTTGGCCTGTATGAATAAAAGGTCAAAATTAAATCAAAAACAATTAATGTCTTTAAAATAAAGCCCAGGCTTAAGTATTTTGCTATTTGAGGGCCATTTTGCACAGGGAGATTGAGATATTGGCTATATAAATAGACTGTGTACAATAGTGAGAAACTCATTTGCTTTGGGTTATTTTTTGGAGAAATTACAACATTACGTTAATCTTGAAATAATCTTTTTGAAACAAAAAGTACTTTTTTGGGGGGAGAGAGGAGAATGAAAATCAAACATAGAGAAGAGTGTATGTTTGTTTATGTATTTACTGTCTCTTTGTACGGTTGCTTTTGTTACCTGCAAAGTTTGGGTTAATTTTCAAGAAAATGAATTATGTATTTTTTTCCTGCAGAACTGCTTTATACTCTAAAAAATTGTCAGCATTCCTTTTGATTTCCCAGAACTAAGTATGATAGGATATTTTTTTCAGTGTAACTTTTATTGAAATACAGTTTTATTCTTTTGTGCCCTGCTCTGTGACAGTCATATCCAGGAAGGGTGTACAGGACAAAGCTAGAGAGTTCAGGTGCAGCAAGCTTACATGTCCAAAGAACTTCTCATAAAATCCATGTAAGAAGAGTTCAAACCATGTGCACACTTTTTTATTCTGCTGCCTCCTACAATCCCTTGCACTTATCTATAGTTCCAGTCTCCTTTCATAGCTATGTGAGTGAGAGGGTCATGTGTATTTGTCCTGGCTAAGGCAAGATAGGACCCCACAACTGCAGGATTTGTTGTTATGTTGTTATCATTAGGTAATCCTGTAATTTTTGATAAGAAGACAGTGTCTGAATCTGAAACTCCTTGATCTTAGTGCAGTGAGAATTGGCCTGGAGAACTTCTTGTAAGGGCTGAGTAGAGCATTTTCTATTACAATCTGGCACTGATTCAGCTGTGGTGTTTCTTCATTCAGTGTCTTGGGTTGGGTGGGATTTAGGCACACAAACAGGTTCTTTACTAAACAGGATAGCTGTCTGGATGAGCTGTATTTGTTCTGGGCCAAGCTTTGTGAGTTAGTGTGAGCATGGTTAGAAAGGACATTGGTTGTAGAAGTGGCAATGAGGTAGAGCCTTCTGCCAGGTGTGAAGATGGAGGTAGGGTTCTGTGGCCAGCTGCACATCAGGCCTGTTTGGGATGACATAGGTGTGGAGGGAGAGGAAATGAGGTACATGCTACTTTTAAGTATGGCCACCTTGACTTGGCCAAGGAAATTCAAGTCTTTTTTTTTGCATTTATCTTCCATCAGCTGAATACTGTTTATGAAGATTATTTATCTTACCACAGTTGTCTAAAAATCCAAAGCCCAGTTTAAGTTCATCATCTGCATTTCTCTGTAGTAAAATTAAAGAAACAGACACCTCCAAGAAAAAAAAAAAAAAANATGAGGTAGAGCCTTCTGCCAGGTGTGAAGATGGAGGTAGGGTTCTGTGGCCAGCTGCACATCAGGCCTGTTTGGGATGACATAGGTGTGGAGGGAGAGGAAATGAGGTACATGCTACTTTTAAGTATGGCCACCTTGACTTGGCCAAGGAAATTCAAGTCTTTTTTTTTTGCATTTATCTTCCATCAACTGAATACTGTTTATGAAGATTATTTATCTTACCACAGTTGTCTAAAAATCCAAAGCCCAGTTTAAGTTCATCATCTGCATTTCTCTGTAGTAAAATTAAAGAAACAGACACCTCCCCAAGAAAAAAAAAAAAAAAAGCAGCCCTGACTTAACTCAGGTGGCCACCTGTTCCTTAGCAAGAAGGAAAGTGGAGAGTCATCATGAACTCAAAGGAGGTGGCTGACTTAGGTGAGATGCGAAGATGAGTGCTACAGTGAAATGAGACCAATTCTGCTCTTCCAGGCTGCAATAGTTCACCTGCGTTCTTTGCTATTTTCCAGACGGAGAGTGAAGTATTTTTCAGGAAATTTGTCTCTAGGTTTGTTTCCTCGTTACAATTGGTGATGGCTCCTAACCTCACATTTGTGTTGCACAGTGGGGATCCAAATGTGAATTTAAATCTTACAGTGATTTAAATTTAGCAAAACTGGTTCTGGTTTGACCTGCTTCATCTGTGGCACTTGGCAACTTTTATTTTCAGTCATTCTATGATGGTTGCTGTATCTTTCTTATCCCCTAGTTTAGTGCTGGGACATTAAACTCTGCAATTTTTCATGGCCTTTTGCATTGATCAATCCCAACCTGGTAGCCTAGGCAAGTATCTTTGATCAGCTGCCCAACTGTGGGCAGCTCAAGTTAAGGAAGATGAGTCTGTGTACATTTAAACATTAGTAAAACTTAAGAGTTTTGGAGCCTCAAGGTCAAGCAATTCATAGCTAAAATGTAAACTTTTCATAAAACCAGTCTTGAATTAGCAGTGCCACAGCATACTTGGACGACTAGATATGTGGTGATTTAAGTTACGCTCTTTATATAGCCCTATTGAAAGCTGGAGGAATGTCAGAATTTCACTCTGAACTCTGATGGTTGAAGGACTGGTTGTCCCTTTAATGTTCACACAGAGCAGCGAAGATTCCTGCCAATAAGAGGAATATTAGAAAAATGTTGAGGTTATTTTTGGTCCTAACCCTCAGGCTCCTCCAGGGCAGGGTAATTGTGTTGGATGATTGCTCAGTATTTCTGTGGAGTGGCTGCGTGGCGGCTGTGAGTGGTAGCTGCAAAGATACTGCCCCACAGGTTGTCCCCTTTTATTTGAGGCCATGAGTGATGTTCTTGTATTCGTCTATTTTGCTACCTGAACATCCCAACGGGGCGATTGCACAGCAATTACATTCCCATGGTTCTGTACAGAAAGCTATTTATAAAGAATGGTACTAACAAAGGCATTCTGAAAAGCCTCTGGGAACTAGAAGTAGGCAGAACATGACGTTATGTATGTCAGGTCCTCTCTAACAGCTGGTGACAGGCTGATCATTGCTGTGTTCATGACACCAGGCCTATTAATCCTACCACAGAGCACTAATGAGTGTATAAAGCAAGTACTGAGTGTCCCTGAAGTGAATCATTGGCTCTGCTTGTCAGGGACGGGGTTGGTAGTATCTCCCAGGATCAAGCCCTACTGCATCGTTTTAATGGATCCCATTGAGTAGTTTTTATAACCTTAGATCATTATGCATAGTACACAGAAGTTGCAGTTTGAGCAAGACTAACAACTTTGCTTTTAATGGTGTATGTTAGAATATTTCTGTGCACATTTCATGCTGATTTTGTGAAAGAGTAGTGGTACTTTAGAGCAGGTTTTTTTGTTATTTTTATTTTCAGACCTTATAGAGATCCATTACTTTTGAATTACTGTTAACATTGTAGTTTAAAGTTGTCAGTTATAGAGCCTTAAGAGATTTAGAGTTATATTGAGGCATATTATTGTGATTATAAAACAAAGGGTGACCAGTCCAAATCAGAATGCTTTGGCACAAGAAATTCCCATAGCTTAGCCTGCCAGCCCAGATTTTGTTTATGCCACCAAGCTATATCAAGCTTTAGTTAAGGATTTGTTTTGTGCTGGACCTCTGAACCAATCAGTCCTTGCTTATTAATTGCTTGTGCTTATTTTACCGGGTATTTGTAGTTATTGTCCGCATGCGGGTAAAAATGAGCTTTCTGGGAACAGTGCAAGATAGTTTGAAACAGGGAGCCAACTTTTTAAACCTAGAGAATACCTAAAGCTCTAGATTTAAAACCATGCTTCTCTTCACTACCTTTCTTTAAAGAAGAAAATATTTAAAATATCTTTTTAAGCATGTTGTAAAGCAACAAGGAAATCCTGTGTTTTAAAGTTGAAAAGGCCTTTTACTACAGTGGCATCCGTGAAGCCTTTTTTTTTACCCCACTTTATTTTAGGAATCCATTTAGTCTAACCATTATACAAACTATTACTTCAAAAAACAGCTTTTCTGGATTCAGTGATAGTTATACCCGCCCTTACAAATGTGAATGAGTTGCTGAACAATTAAGAAAATACTGAAAAAAATACTGCTAGATTGTGGTAAAAGTTGGTACATTAAAATTAAGGAGAAAGCTAAATTGATAAATCTAAAAAGAAAACCAATCAGTCCTGAGGTATAGCCAAGCCTTTGCTTATGTCAGTAAAGATTTGTCCAGTATCTTATCTCAAGTCAGTTGACCTTATTGTGAGGTACTGCCCTTGAACCTATTATTGCATTATTTAACATTTGTTCTTTTGTTTTTAAAGCAAGAGTCAATGCAAGTACATTTTAAATCAGCGTGCTAAAGTGTGCATATTCTGAATATCTAATAAGTAGTTGTTGTCTCTTGTTTCTGTAATGCATTTGCATTACTATAAATCAATTTTATTATGCTTCCCTAGAGACTATTGCTGCCTGCACGCTGTAATATATTTGCACTGTTGTAGATAAATATATATGCATACATATATATAATGATACTATATCAACCATGTCTTTTTCAGGTTGCTTGTTACCTTTGTAGTTTATGCTTAACTGGTACAGTGGACCTGAGTAAAAATGTGGGATGTGGGGCATTCTGACGATACATTACAGTAATAGAGAGATCTTTGTATATTTCTGTATACTTAAGACCTGCGAGAGATTTGTATGTGCATTATTTTCCAAACTAGGGCTTTGTTTTCTGAGAATAGAGAACATTTATGATAATGTAAAAAAAAAAAAAATAATAAAGTGTTATTATTTTCAGACAGATGTATTTGTCTCCATTTTCTCTGAAGGGATAGTGGCAGGTTCATGGGTGTGATACGTGTCCTGGTCTTAGGTAGGGCTTTCAGGTCCTGCTCTTAAGAGCAGCCAGTGAGGCAGTGAATTGCCCACTTTACATGTACGTTATGGTTTCACCTATCTCCCGGCACATATGGCTTACAGAACAGTTTCCAGTAAAAATTCATTAAAACATGAGAACAACCACACTGGTTGAGGGCAAAGGTCAGTCTAGCCTAGTACTGGACGGTGAACAAGCACCACATAAGGGAGAAGAACAGGACAAGCATGAAGAGGTGCTTCCCTGACAAACATTACACAATTCAGGACTTTCTGTGCCAGTGGGATTGCTGCTATATTTTTTGCCTTTGATAGAGTTTTCTTCTGCAGATTTATCTAATCTCTTTGCGAATCTGCTGTTCACAGAATCGCAGAATGGTTGAGGTTGGAAGGGACCTCTGAATATCACCTAGTCCAACCCTCTGCTCAAGCAGGGTCATCTAGAGCACCTTGTCCAGGATTGTGTCCAGAGGACTTTTCAAGATCTCCAGAGAAGGAGACTCCACAACCTCTCTGGGCAACTTTTTCCAGGGCTCTGTTATCCTCACAGTAAAAAAGCTTTTCCTCATGTTCAGCTGGAGCCAGTGTTTCAATTTGTGGCCATTACCTATCATTCTATTGCTGAGCACCGCTGAAAAGAGTCTGGCCCCATACTTTTGACACTCTTCCTTCAGATACTTATGTGCATTGATGCCCCCTCAATCTTTTCTTCTCCAGGCTGAACAAACCCAGATCTCTCAGCCTTTCCTCATATGAAGGAAATGATGCCCCAATCCCTTAGTTACGCTTTGCTGGAGTTACTCCAATAGTTCTATGTTCCTCTTTTACTGGGGAGCCCAGGCCTGGACACAGTACTCTAGAAGTGGCCTCACCAGGCTGACTGGAGGGGGAGGATCCCCTTCCTTGATCTCCTGGCAATGCTTTTTCTAATACTTCTCAACCATTAGAAAGATTCTAATGCATTCCCAATCATCCCCATCCTCCATTGGCCTTCTTGGCCACAAGTTGGTCAACTTCTTGTCCACCACCCAGGTCCTTCTTTGCAGAACTACTCTGCAGCAGGTCAACTGCCGGCTGTACCAGTGTCTGGGGTTATTCCTACTTAGGTGCAGGACTCTGCACTTGCCTTTGCTGAACTTCATGATGATTCTTTCTGCCCATTTTTGCAGCCCATTGAAGTTGCTCTGGTTGGCAGCACAGTCCTCTGGTGTACCAACCACATCATCTTGTTCATCTTGGACATGCTACCTGGCAGATCCATCGGTGGTTACCCACCCACCCACACTTCTTACACTGGAGGAGGCAGGAAATGATCATTCCTTTGATTCCTTCTATTTGGCATTCTGGTCTTAGAGATTTCCTTCCTTCCACCCCTTTTTTCAAACTGAAGAGAAACCCTGTTTCTGTTATTTCAGCTAGTCACATTACTATATTTCCCATTTTGCAAAACATTGTCATCCCATATTCAGCCACAACACTTGCCTTGGGCTCTTCTGCAGCTTTCTGTGCTGAGAGTCCTGTCATATATAATGAAACGTCTCCTCAGCCAGTTCACAAAGCCAGTATTTTACCCCTAAAATATCATCTGAAGATTCACATGGTCCAAGAAAAGACCTGGTTACTGTTTCCACCCTTCTCAGCAGAGAATGGTGGAGAGAGAATGAAAGAGATCACAGAGGTGCTGAGATTGCCCTATGCACTGGTGGGGAAAATTCGTCTATATAAATCGCCACAAACAACTGTCAAAAGAAGGCTTTGACTTTGGGCGTCCCCTCCTTTGTCATGTTTTTTTGTTTGGCAGCATTATTTTTCATTCTATCAAGATGTCTGTCTGTGTCAGAGCTAAGGTCAGTAAGAATTTAAGTTCACTAAGCATAGCTTATTGCTGTCCTTCTTGCACACCACAACCAAATTGCTTAATCTCTCACCACAGTCCAAGGATAACAACCATAGGTTTTACAAGTTAGCTAAGTGCTCAGTCTTGGTAACATGAACAATGATTAGAGGAAAAGTTACCCCGTGGAAGCAATAGAATTGCATTTTCAAAATCAAAGGTAAGACTATTTTCTAATTAATTTTCTTTATGCTAGTTTATAGACCTGCAAAAAATACTGGGTTGGCAGGTGCCTTGTTTGAATAAAGCTACACCTATTTTGGGAACCTCCTTGCTCACGCTACCTGCTTCCTTGGAGTCAAAGGTGACATAGATTTCACAGCTGCATTCACAGGTGCTTTTTTGTTGTACTTCTGTGGGAGAATCAGAAAGTAGCAGCTCAGGCAGTTGCTAAAGAAATAATATGGGAAAGCTTTCTGATTTTGGTTCTGTTTTTTTAAGACATGTATACTAAGTCGCAGTGAACCTTCTCTTGCATGGGGTGTAATGTGAGTATCTGGAAAAGAGTGACAAGTAGGGAACCATGACATTCCTTCATAGCAGGAAGGATCATGTGCGCTTTGGAAAATCTGGTCGGGGTTTACTTCTCAGATTTACCTCCAGTGAAGCTGTCTGGAAACACTGCAGACTGAAGTCACTGAACTGATTATATCTCCTTTCAAACCACCATTGGTCCACTCCTTGTATAGTCCAACTAACTTTGATGGCCTTCAAATCTAGAGAATTTTGCAGAGTTTCTGTAGTAGGAAAGAGGGAAAATTCACAGGAATATTTTTCTCTAAATATTTTCTCTCCTTTTTTTAACTGATCTGAACTATTTTGTTAGACCACTGATTAGCAACCCCCAGGAAATAAGGAAGCCCAATGTGAAAGTTCTGCCTGATATTATCTGTACTGTTGGTACAGGACAGACTTACAGTAAAAGCTTTTGGGTCTGTCTACCAGTGAGGTGTTTGGGTCAGATGAAGTGAAATGGTTTGGTTCAAGAATGCCAGAGTCTTATTTCAATTATCAGTTATTAATTTTCTGATGATAATTAATCATTTCTATTTCTGGACTCTCAGCGATTTCCTAGAAACTGAATCTAGGCCTTGACATCATCATTCTGTCTGGTTTTAACACATGGAATTAGATGAAGTTCTTGTGTTCTGCCTTTTGAGCTATTTGGTGGCATTTTGGTAAAGTTTTCAGGCTTTTCTCTACAACCTGGGGTCTTGAAATATAATTGACAGTATGGACCAATCTTTACCCCTAGTTAAAAAATCCCAGAGCTAAAGCTTTAGGAAAGTCAGTAGTTCACTTGAGATTTGTGGTAGGACTGTGTGATTTGGCTACTCTCTCAACATAGGAATATTTCAGTTTCTGCAATCTTTTTTTCTTCTTTTTTTTCTTTTTTTTTTTTTTCTGTGATTTAGCACCTTGCATGAGATCCCACGTAGTGTTCTCCTCGATCCTAC
>VWPW01010172.1:0-17023 GCA_013389825.1 Crypturellus undulatus
GTGTTGGTGCACGTACAGGATGCACTACCCTGCCTAGTAGCAACGCAGGAGGCAAAGCTGAAGGGATCCCTTGGGCTCTCAAGTCATTCTCCTGGCACAACAGGCAGCTTTCTCATGTCAACACCAGTATTTGCCTTTAGAGGACAAGTAATCTGGTTCCTTCCTTGTTTCTCTATATAACCCATAGTGCAAGCATTACCCAACGCCTTCCCGCGGAGCCCGGGGAGCTCCCACGCGGGGAGAGTCATCTCCTGGAGGCCTGGACTCCTGACAACCAGCCCTTGCCTATGGGCAGGAGGTGTTAACGAAGGGAAAGCAGCACTTTCCAGGCCCTCCAGATCCTGCAGGCTCTCCACACCTGCCATGGGCAGGGTGTTGGGCTCCTCCTTGGGGTGCCAAGCTCATGCAGCCTCCAGAGCAGAGCCCAAGGGGCAGCTCCGGGCCACCCGGCATCCAGGCCAACTGCACTGGAACGCTGCATAGTGCCTGGCAAGGGGAACGAGGCTTTCCTGAACAGCAAGGCACGAGGAACCCTGCGGACACGACCGCACTCGCTGTTGGTTACAGCGGATGAAAGGGACGGAGGAGCTTGTCGCTGTGATAAAGCCAAATTGCACATGTATGAAACATGCCCGGCCAGAGCATCCCGAAAAATTAATATCACAAAAGTCCACGAAAAGGACAATTTTGATAAGTTTAGAATCCCATCAAAAGTGCAGTCTGCGGTACCAAATACACCTGGAAAGGACAACAGCAAAAACAGTTCTGCAGTTTGTGCTGCCTCTGTGATAAAAGCTCCTAGATGGGACGAGCACACTAGATTTTCCTCCCCTCTTGCCTTTCTCAAGAAAAAAAAAAAAAAAATCTGCATCTGTTTAAGGTAAGGAGGGATTTTACTCCCGATAGCAGCTGGATTACAGAGAGAGCAGGCAGCCCTGACAGTGCAGCCTGGCACGACTAGCGAGCCAGTCATGCTAGTTGGTATCAAGCAGGAAAAAATTGAATCAAGCGGGGCTTTTTTCCTGTAGTTTTAGGTAGGATGATGAACTCGGATCAAGCCCACACCTGATCTTTGCAATTTAGATTGCCCTTCTCCTCACACTGCAGGGAGGACGGCGAGGCACAGCCAGGGCCGTGGGGAAGTCGGAGCCGTGATTTCAGACGTGAACTTTGTCATTCGGGCCCCTCTCTTCCCTTTCTTCTCTTCCTTTGTGTTAGCGCGACACACCGACTTTGGAGATCAATGCAGAGGGCTGTAAATGATGCATGAAATGAAAAATCCCTGTCCAGCCAGTGCACGGAGGGAGCACAGACAGCGCTATACTGTCACTGCTGTGGTATTTGCTGCTATACTCACAGCCAGCAAAGCCCGCTAAGTCCCGGAACAATGCCCGACTATTTTAAAGTCTCAAGTTTTTTTTATTTTTTGGAGGGAGGGGAAAGAGGAAGGGAGAAATTAACTCACCCAACAGCCACTTTCTTTCTCGCTTTGTCTCAGAGAGAGTTTTCGCAAGCGCACACACTTCCCTCGCATACTACTCTTTAATCCCCATCGCCATCTCCCCCCCGCTAATTCCTTCCCATTTTCCAGCGGGGGTGGCAGGAAAGAGGAAAGCAAAAGAGATCGTATCGAGCGCACAGCCGCTTTCATCAAGCCAACAGGGAATGAGTCATCGGCCAAGCCACGCCGAGGTCTCGCTTGCCACTCGGCCGCACAAAACGCGCCTCGGATGCGGCGTCTGCCATCGGGATGGGCCCCCCATGGCCCCTCTCCTCGCGCAGAATCATCTGCTCCCCTCCGCACGGGTACCCGAGCTCTCCCCATGAGAGACGGGCCCGTTTCCCGCAGCCCTAATGCCCCGCGCCGGCACCGGGGATGACGAGCGCTTGGCAGCGCTATTCTTCATACGGAACATTAAGCTGGTCTTGCAGGCTCCCGAACATTAAACATCCCATGATAGCCATGAAGAAGAGCTACGGGTTTTATTAACCTCAGTGTCCTGGCCACATCGCGCCGGGAAAGTCATCATTAACCTACCTTAAGAATACAGGCAGGGGCCCTCTTTGCAAACTCTGCTCAAAGAGCTACAGCCCTATGAAATGCCTTTAATAATTTAAAGCAACTACCAAATGTTGCTATAAAGGATATAACCTCACCTAGAGCAAGAGGCTCTGTAAAGACTTTGACATAGCAAAGCATTCACCTCCAAAGCCTGACACTTTTTTGCTAGTCAGTGCTTAGCCATCCTACCCAAGCAAGCCCTACCTCTCCCCTTCCCCCTCTCCACACCCCCTGCCAAAACTCGTTTCATCTGGGGTTTAACCTATTTTTAGCTATTCTTTGCATCACAAACTGCAGTACAACCCGTTAACAACACTTCGGCATGTGTTAAGATCTCTCTTGAGAAACCTTAGCAATGAATCAGATGATTCCTCTTCCTCCCCCCAGAATAGATGCATGCAATTCTTTAAAATCAAACATAATTTTTTAAATACAAACAGCAAAGAAATTGCACGTAGCTGCTTGCGCCGTATTAATTTAAATATAAATTTGGCTTAATCCAGCAACAAATAAAATACTTGAGTGATAATGGGTTTCATTTTGCAAATGTCACCATGTCATTCTTATGGTGGTTGATGTATTTTTAATTTGTGCCTCTAACACCAATCTCCAATTTGTTACCAGTGCACAGGGGAAATAGAATTACTGGAGGATGTGGAAGAAGGGGAAAAATGAGTGACTCGTTCGCTACTACAGCTCTGATGCATCTGTTCAGGATTATCTTATTTCTAAACCATGTTCCACATTTCTTAAAAAGAGCAATGAATTATATGAGTGTTAATTGCAAAAACCTTCCCTGGGATCCATTCAGGTCAGTCCCCAAAGCAGAGCAGCTTCAAAGAGTCCCAAGTCGTCAACAGGATTCACCAAGTCTGGTGTTCCCGGTTAGAGGGAAAGGGATTAATAAGAGATGATACAAAGGGCTGGACTGGAAAAAGAGCATAAGTAAAACCTGTTTAAGAGCTTCAGAGTCCAGAATAATGGTAATTTACAGGAGAACTTTAAGCCACGCAAATGCACCACCTTTGGAGTTACAGCACTTGAAACCGGGTGCTCAGCACCCTGCAGCCTCGACAGCTTCACACCAGCATCTTGGAGCCAGATTCAGCTCCATAAAACAGAATTCCTCCTGCCTCGGGCTCATGCCTTGCTGAGTCCCAGACACAGGATTTGTCCCCTCACCCTGAGAAGGGGGGTGACTCTCCTGCTGGATTTGCTCCTGGTGCTGGGGGAAAGGAGGATGCATTAGAGGCCGCAGAGAGGACTGGTTCATGGGCATGCCACGGACAGACAGAACATTCATTTCTATGATAAAGAAATGACTTGCGCAGGCTGGAAACATTAACGCCACAGCACCCCCCTGCTAAAGCATAGCCCACAGAGAAGTATTTTAAGTGTTGGCTGGTATTTACTTTGTTTTTTATGAACAGAGTCAAAAGGGGAAGAGAATGACAGCAAAAGCAGAAATACATCAGCAGGGCAGGGGGGGAAGGCAGGAACCCCCAAGCTTCAACCACCTCATGCAAAGCTGCAGCCAGCAAAGACAGCTTGGCACATGCTCCACTTGCTGTCCCCAAATTCCTAGGTTAACTCAGCACGGTTATGAGAATGCAACTCCTTCCTGCATCTCCACAAACTTTGCTGATGGATACACAGAGCAAAGGTAGGGGAGAGCTCAGCAGGCCTCCCACATTGACAGGAGACAACGTCCAGACCTAACCTGGCTCGTTTTCTTCACGGCCACCTCAGCAGAGCTTTGTGGAGGCAGGAGGAGGAGGAGGAGCACACACCGAGCACACCGAGATACCCGAAACAAGGTGCTCAAGGTCCCTCCTCCTGCAGGCCCACGTGCCGAGGTGGAGGTTACCATCCCATGGTGGTGAACCCAACCTTCCCAAGCCACAGGTGAAGCTGCAGGTGCTGCCAACAGCACAAGTCTTCATGACCAGAGCACTTTTGCTCCCCATCCCTCACTTCTAGGGGCGGTTGCTGCTCACATACAGTAAAGCTGTCCCTGAGCTAACACCATACGTAAGGACACGAGGTTTTACGACTTACTGCCTGCCAGATTTACAGAGATGATCTGCCATCAGCAATTCTTCATATTCTTATATCCTGAGCAAACACAGGGAGGGCTGTTGCCTCTGGGCGGGGAAACACGGAGCAAGGAGACCTTGCACAGTGCTGCGCGCCACGAGCTTGTTTGGTTCCACCACCTGATAAACAAAGTGCATAAAGTGAAGCAGCAACTTAAAAATGAAGACCAGCTCCTCCGTAGTTCTTCTGCAGCGTGCTAGTGAAAACTATATGCGTTTTCAGGTGAGGTTCTGCAGATTTTTGAGCTGCACGTAGGAATCTGAGGGGGGAGATGAGGATCCCAGCAGGGGCAAGTCCTGGCCCCAGCAAGCTTGGAGGAAGGAAACGGCTTATCTGCAGGTTTTGCCAATACGCTGCTCCGGCCTCCAGTGTCACAGTCCTTCACCTTTCCCCTCACATTACACCCAGCACAAATAAGGAGACTGAGCGAAAACAATAAACAAGAGGAAATGAAGACTCTGCCAGGACTTCTGGGTTGGCAGTCAGGGCTTTCTTTGACAAGTAGCTGGACAAGAGCTTGTCAGCGTTAGCAGGACATCACGGGGAAAACCACCCTCCCCAGCGGTAGCTGCTGCTCCAATCCACCCCGGTGCTCACTATCTTCCTCCCCATGGATACATCCCTCTGGGAACAAGGAGATTCTCTCATCCACCCACGCCATGCTCTGAACATGGCATTCAGTGGGAATTTGTACCTGGCCCCATCCTCAGAGCTGGATGCCCAACTGACATACTCCAAACTGAGTAATAATAAGTAATTATCAGGCCCACTAAGTAAAAATTAATCTCAAATCCATATTATTCACAAAAAAAAATGCATGGGTAAATTGCTGAGAGCATATTTGTTCCCTTCCTCATTACTAAAGCAACTCTTAAAACCCTTCTCTAGTTCAACCCCAGCCTTGTAGTGGGATTCACAAGCAGAAGGGACCAGACCTTTCTGCAAGCATCACCGAGATTTTTCCCCAATTTATGCCATGTGACACTCCCTATTTATGTGTCTTAAGGTGACTATTAAAGGTAGAAGACCACATTTATATCGCTTGTCTTGGGTACAAACACATCACCCTACTCAAAAGCTTCAATCAATTCTTGCAATTCAAACAGGTTCGGTCTTTGCAGGGANTTAAATTCAAACATGTTTGTTTTTTGAAGGGAGGATTTTTTTTTTTTTTTTAAAGACATATTTGAAGGAGTGGGAAGGAGAAAAGATGGCACCTGTAGGCACACCAAAAGACTGATATTAGTCCAATAACATACCTCCAGGTTCGGGAAACAGTCTAGCACTTTGTGATCATTTTGACAGAGGCACTTGAGGAAGGGGAAAAAAAAAAAAGTCAATAAAATCCACGATTCAGCTGCACAGTTTATAGACGTGGATCAGAGTTCTTGGATGGCTAACGAAGTGTTATTTTACAGAAAATTTTGTGTGTTTTGACAGGGAAGAAGGCACGTGGCACTGTGCGTACCTGTCCACACTGCCTCTCAGAGCACACCCAATGCAACCGAGATCTCCAACAGGAACAGACCAGCTTCACTTTACAGCAGAGTTCCAGAAAGTTTGAAGAAGCTGCTGTCACCTAATTGCCATTTAGAAAGACATCGCATTTAAGAAAAAAAAAAAAAAAAAAATCATCTTTCCTGTGGATTATTTTGATGAATTCCAACTGTGGGAATGGCTACATTTACAAATATTTATGGTATATTATACTATATATATGTACATATATATAGACTATTACCCCCAAAGTGGGAGTGTAAATATGAAAAGGGGAGTGTAATAAAGAATTACAAAAGAGGAGCATAAATAACATGAAATGTAATAAACACAGAGTCATTATTTTAGGGAGTTTATATATAATCCCCTTTCAGTTTCACCTCTCCCTCTTATTATGTTTTTAACATTACTTTGACTTTGGCCTTCCCGGATAGGCATTCAAACAGGAAAGGCTTCAGGTTTATTAAGCAGAAGTACTGAAATTGGCAAAATACCTAATTTGGTTCACATTAGGTGGCTTATAACACTGTTAAGCTTCATTAGGATGCTGCAGCACTCGCATAAATGAAGACATATTTATTATTTCATAGGCTCCTGCCCATTAAAACTAATACTTCCTTTGCTAAAAGGAGCAGACAACAGAATCCATGATGTTAAACATTTGTACTAAGGGCACTGGGCAAAACAGCTGCACTCCAGGCTCATGTACTTCAGCTTAGCATCACCAGATCCCTGGAAAGATATCCATTCTACACAGAGAATGGGAAAGACAAACAAGATGCTAAACCAGACCCTGCTTGAATGCATAGTGGAGTAAGCTAAAATAACACCAGCATCAAGGAACTTGTTGCAGCACAAAACCTGCATAAGAGCCAACTCAGCCCAAGCACCTTTAGTGCTACCAGAGCAGCATAAAAAGTGGCTCTGAGCTAAAAATCCCTCACTGCCAACAGCAGTGTTGCTCCATGAAGCCCCTCATAACACAAGGCAGTAGTTGACATTTTTTCTACACAAAAAATGGTGGGAAAAAACAAACAAAACATCAACCAAGTTTCAAAGCATTAGTCCTTAGGATTGCCCTACTCTCTTACCTTGGAAATCTTCTGCTCTCATGGTGGGTATGCATGTGGGGAACCTCAGGCTCTTCTTAGAAGAATCTAGCTGGAAAACTGGTTACCTACTGACCCAGCCCTTGAGGGCAGCNCTTGGAAATTTTCTGCTCTCATGGTGGGTCAACATACAGGAGACCTTAGAAGGTTCTTCTAAGAACATACAGGCTCTTCTTAGAAGAATCTAGCTGGAAAACTGGTTACCTACTGACCCAGCCCTTGAGGGCAGCTGCATTAAACCAGCCCTCCTGATTGGGATCTAAGGGGCCACAGGTGGGACCTATGGGGCTGCAGCCCCCCAGAGATGTGCAAAGTCCTCCCCAGCTGGTGGGCAATCATGGGCTCTCCCGAAGTCCTAGGCTGGGGGATGGAGAGGTAGAAATAAGACTTCATTTGGCTCTCTGCTGCAGAGCAGCTGGTTGGAAATCAATGCTACCCAAAGCCCGTGCAGGACCTGTGTTCCTGCACTCACCCAGCCTCTTAGTAGATGCAGATTTGCTAAGGCTGGCAGTAAGTCACACTCTAATCTGCAGTGACTTGAATTGGCCCTATTTGTTTTTGCTTTTTCCGGTCTGCTACAGGAATGAGATAGCCTTGCCTCAATTGACTTAAATTTAAAAACATTAATGTATTATACAACTCAATAAAAATGATGCTGAAAAAAAAAAGTACATTATACTCGCTCTTGTTGCATATGAAGCGGGGAGAAAGCGGGTATGGACTTTGTCTATGGCTTTTAGTCAATGCCCAGCTGCTTTAGAGTAAATACAGGAACAGGGTGTCATATGGGTATCCTGAAGCAAAAGGAGAGATGTTTCCTATTTCTTTGTTAGCTAGCAAAGATGGTATGTATGTTATTCAAAGATAATACAGGGGAAGAAATCAATTCTCTGTGTTGTTACACATCCTTGTGTGCAAATGTAAACTTGGGGAAAAAGGAAAATAAAAAAAAAAAGTACATTTCTATTATGCTGAGGTCATACAAACTCATCAGTGCAAACTGATACGATCATCAGAATGAATAAATAAATAAATAAAGCTTCTCCACATAAGGAAAACTGTGCCTGTGTGGCTCGGCTTTCCGCTGGCTGAAGGAGGGAGCGGTTTGCAGACTGGCTGAAGGAGGGAGCTGGGATTTTTCAGGAAGAAGTGCGTATTCTGCCCCGTGAGATGTGGTCCCCTTTGGGTGCCTGAACCCCAAACCCGCGGACCCTTTTGCTGCGCTTGCAAGGACGCAGCTCCGCCGCGGCCGGAGCGCGAGCCAAGCGCATTGCAAAGGAGCTCGTATTATGCAACGAGCCAACGCAACACGGTTTCACTGCTCGGATACCCGCAGGCAGCGCAAGGTGATGCGATACGGCACCGGCCGGACGCAAACGTGCCACGTTACTGCTGGAGCGACGAGCGCGCGCGCATCGCCGGCGTCTTGGGTGCTTTGCTGCATCCGCAGGGCTCCGCGTTCCCAAGCCTTCCGCAGTAGGTAGGCATCTCCCTTGCTCAATGCAACAAGGTTAAGCAATTTGCTTTTAATTAGTGCTGCAGCCCTTTCCAGGCTAAGCAGCGGCGGGCGCAGAGAGCAGACTGTCTCTTTAAAGTTTAAGTGGATTCAGCGCGCACAGCGAATTCAGAACCTGCTGCTGGAAAAGTTCAGCTTTCTGTCACCGGTACTGTGGTCCCTGCTAATTTTTACAAGAGTTCAAGTTGTATGCACCAGTTAGCAGAGGCGTTGTAGGGGGTGAAACGAGAATAGAGAGCGTGACCCCTTGCTGCCTCTGTTTATAGTGCCTAAATTATATCCAGACAAAGCCTCGGGTCTCCTCCCTTGCTCCGCCAGGGCCCTGTGCACAAGAACCAAGGGTTTTCCCTCTCTGTCACAGCCGGAGCAAAGGGCGCCCTTGTAATTTGTGAGCAACTGCCCAAGAATCCCATGCAAAGCACGAAAGGAGAGGAGGGCTGGTGGGAGAGCAGAGCGGATGCACCCCGGGGAGGAGGCGGATTCAAGAGTGGCAACTCCAAAGGAGCTGGGTTTTGCTTTGGAGATTCCCGTTGATGAAGTTATCCCTCTAAGGGGAGGGCGCAGATGTCCCGCTCCTTGGTCCTGGCTCACCTCTGCTGTGACGTTAGCACCGCTTCTTCCCAAAAGTGCCCTAACAGGAACCCTCCAAACCCTATTTCACTGACATAGCAGCAGTCCTGCTAAGTCCATCCCACTGGCAGCCTCCATCCTTCCCTGTGCACACCGCGTACTTGCGCGCAGGAGCTGCGGGTCTCTCCCCACCAGCTCACATCACTTGGCTCAACCAGCGGCTCGTGTGGCCCAAACGAACACGCAAAGAAAACGGGATTTTTTCTGCATCTTTCTGAACAATGTCGGGGGAAATCCCCGTGCGCGGAACCGATGCTGGCCGAATGATTAGTGCGTGGCATTCCTCTACCTTCAGCCACGCAGCTGCTTTGGATTTGAGCTAGCGGCTCGTTTAGATTTATGCTGTTGGTTCAATAAACAAGCACGGCGCGCAGTCCCTCACACTAACTGCGCAGTAAAGCTGCTTACCCACTTCCAAACAAGTAGCTTTTATTTGTCCACCCCTCTTCAGCACCTCCCTCGCCCTCCTTTTCCCCCATCAAAACTAAGAACAGCGTCCAGCTTCCTTCCAAAACTGGGCCGTATCCTACGATCAGATAAAGTCTAGTGTCTCTTCCACAGCCTTTCAAACTGCTATGGAATATTTCCAAAAGTTATCCAGTAAATTACTGCAAACGGCTTTTCTTTTTGAAAGAATCCAGAATAGGGTTTCCCCTTACTCTCTATGAAAAGCGCTCGCTAGGACTAAAGCCACGGCGATCTTTGCAGGCTGTTAAGGCTTTGTGAACGCCACTCAGAGTTGGGGTCTTGCAGGTTCTTTTGAGGCTCACTGGGGCACAAAGAGAGCCTGGTTTCTTCCCACTTACATCTGCTGGAAGGAATTGGCACGAAGCTGGGAAACCCGCCAGTGAACCTTGGTTTCAACTTGGGCCCTTTGTCTGCCTGGCACCATCCAGAAACTCTCCGCTTTTACCCAGAAAGAAAAATACTCTGGGATTTCTACAAAATCCCTTTAAGTTGTTCTAATGGCCGCAGCTCTGAGTCTGGTGACTCGCTTTGTTATCAATGCCATGTAAATTGTTCGTCTGCTTCTCTCCTACAGGGTTTGCCTCCACTCACTTGCCTCTCTAATAAATTCGTTTGACCGCAAAGGGTGCTTTATGACTCTTGTTTAAAACGGCTTCCTAATGATGCTTGACAACATCTCCTGCCTTTGAAAGAGCCTAGCTATGCAAGAGACTAATCCCACAAAAGGAGGGATTCTTGTTAACCTGCGCCTCCGTCCTTTCTGTTGAGTCACCACCTTTAATGAAGCACTGAAGGGGAACCAAAACGCAGCTGGGAAATTATGGCTTTACATGATGGACTCTCGCTGCAAGAGAGTTATTGCACAAGCCTTAATCTTGTGACTCAGCCCTCTCCTTGGACCCCCTCTAATTGCCAGAACCCGAGGAAATCCGGGCGAGGTAAATAACACTCGAGCAGCAACAGAATAGATTCACTTTAGGCAATGAATTTTTAATGAGCTGAGACTGCAGAGGGAACGCAGGGCCGAGATCTGTGCTGCTTATCTGATGGGGAAGGTCAGCGCTTGAACGGAGGGAGGGCACGGATGAGAGAGCGGATCTGACAGCGCTCCTGAGCTGAGACTTCGGCTTGTCACAGCCCAGCACACCTTCGCGTAGCAGGACCTTCTCTTCAAAGGCGTCCCTCACGCATGCCCATGCTAACAGAATTTACACACAGGATTTCCCCTTGGTAAAGGCAACCCACGAGTTGTATCTCGCTCGCAAAAAAACGGTGCGGGGAGAGGGGCGAAGAAAGAAACCAAAGCAAGAAAGATCCACGCGGACGCGTCATGTTCTTCATGGAAAATCAGGTGAAAAAGAGACAACCTGCAAACAGAAGCGTAGGGGAGACGCTGAGCGGCCTGTCAGCATAATATCACTTACTAATTGGGTCAGCAGGCCCATCTGAAAGCCGCACTAACGTAACCATCCACATCTGCTGGCTCGATAAATCTCAGCCAGGGGGGACTCCTGCTTGCTAAGTGCCTTCGACTTCATCCGTCTACCCCCAAAACGGCTCTCCCCACAACTGGGTCCTGCTGGTATCACCGCAGCTGGGTTTTTGGGGGAAAAAAGCAATGCTTGAGCCTACTGATTTGTTCCAGACACTTTTTTTTTGAAGTTTCCCCAAAAGAAAAAAAAAGACAATATTTTTGGCCCAGGATCCCATCTGTTTAATTTGTTGTGATTTCTGAACCTTTGATGGTGGTGGGAAAATAATGTTTTCTGAGAAAAGACTTTTTTTTTCCTGAAACCATAACATAGTAATAATAATAATAAAAGCAGAAAGTGTATGAACAGTCCAAGTTCATATGATAAGCTACTGAGGCAGTTTTTAAGGCTGATCACACTGCTTCAAGCAGGAAGAAAGCAATTCTGATTGCCTGAGTCATTCCCAAACCCCCTCTTAAATAATCACCTCTCTAAAGTTTTAATCCATGCAAGAAAGCAGCTTGGGAAGAGGCCTGCTCTTGCTCCAGGGCGCACGAGCTCCCAGGTGTGTCCACCATGCCAAAGAGTTGCAAAACACCAAGTTAAGGGACGTACCAACAGAAGACAATAATTTACGAGGAGCCAGGCCAATACAAATTCATTGTGAATAATGGACGGTGCAAGGGGAATGAAAACGCTCCCATATGAACAAAGCTGGAAGGTGCCGGCTCTCCGCTCCTCGCAGACACCCAGAACACTAATGAGAACCTCTCGGTGCAGGGGTGGGCAGCGAAACGCAACCACCGGCGCTGGGGAGCAGCCTCGCCGCGGCGGTGGAACAGGTCAGTGCAGAGGGAAGTGGTTTGATCCGAAAGCCATTGAAATGCAGATGATAATTACGCTCAGTAAGAGGCAAAATAATCCTTTCATTTGCTGGGAGGTTTCAGGCATGCACTTTGACCTTCACCCTAGTGTTTCATTAATAGTTTATATTAACAATTAATGGTTGCTTTCACGGGTGTTCTGTGCAACTCGCATTAGAGTTAATTTTCAAGTGGGATGTAATAATACATAAGTCTCATGGGATACTCATATCATGTGACGGGGTATTTATTTGAACCAGGAGTCAGGAGATGAAAATCAGACCAAACGCCAGTCTCTCAAACGTTTATTATCTGGGTCCAGTCGCCCTGCAGAGAAGGTGGATGTTACAGTAGCTTTCATTATGAGGAGCTGATGAATTAATGTCTAGACCATAGACCAACAGAAGTATCTTGATGGCAAAGATAATTTACCCTTGGGATGACTTCAGGTGTATGGTAGGTCTGGTTTATTGAAGAATCCGAGGAGCCTTTCATCTTCGCTCTGGTGGCTGCTTCCAGGGTCCACGTAGCGACGTTAATTTGGGATTTGAAAGAGCTTGTTGGTCAATCTCAAAGAAAGGCCCGAGCTGAGGTATCGATGAGCTAATCCGAACCCCAGCCCGGGGGGAGCAGGGTTCACCCCAGAGCACGGCCCAGCGGCTCCAGCGTGACGAGTCCCGGCGCGGCGATGGGCCGGAGCGCACGGATGCCGGCACGTGGCTCCGGCCACGCAGCCTGCGCACAGCTCATTCCCGCAGTGCCACCCTTGCCGGGCACAGCACAGGGCTCGCTTTGAGCCCGACGGGCATTTATTTGGGTGACAAAAATAGCACCGGTCCGAGGATTAGCGTTAGGAATCTGATTTCGGTTTTGCTGGGTTGCCAATAGCCCCCCGGGGAAGATGCACTCAGGGTTAAGGGACAGTTTTAGGACTGGGGTGGCGTTCGGGTTAGAGATGAGGGTTGATTTTCGCTGGCTGCTGACCCTAACCACCGCTCTCAGAAACCGTCTGGAGTTCAGAGGAGAGACCACACACTCATCCCTAATTATCAGCTGCGGAGCACGGCACCGTAAGCCCATGATTAGCCCATGACCTTGCTACTGTTTGGCCTGAAAACCCACCTAGTCCTTTGCTGGAGCAAATACGCAGTGTTTCGACTAAAAATATCATTTCTTTTGTTAGTCATGCGCTCAAAACTCGCTTAATTAGAATATACTTGATACCACAGTTTGATCATCCTGTTACTGCGGCAGGAATATATTAGGCAACTCACTGTGACAAAGTTTGCAGAGCCACTATATATTTGCTCCTATTTAAGAGAGAAACTAAGTGTTTAGATTTGGTGGTAGTTAAACTGTGAGGAAATAGGTGTTCGGCTCCCTTGAGCGTTGCCCTGCAAATAGCTCAATTAAGGGACTAATTGAAGTGCAGAGATGTCTCCTGCAGGGCTGAAAAATGCCCATCTAGCATGGGAGCATCATCCCTCAGAGTGGCTTTTTCCCGGAGATGATCATTTCTGGAGAAGACTAGGACACCACCAGCATCCCCCGTGCTCCGGCCGAGGATGCCAGGATACCCGAGGACACAGGGACATCCCAGGCATCCTGCTCCTCTCCGTCGCGGATGCCCAGGAGATCGGCCGGTCCCGGCCACGGGAGACGTGGCCGGAGCTGTAATGATCCACCTGGCGGCTGCCCGGGAGAGGTAATTTTGCAGAATCCCCGTGAATCAAGTCATCAATCATTGTCACGTCTCAAAGCGGCCGTGCCGACACCGGGAGAGCCCATGCATGCTCGGGATTAGGTTGCGAGTAAACTCAGCGGTGCTAAAATGCTTCACTAAGTCAGTACTGGCAAAGCCCGTGCTGAAACGTGTCGGAGTTTGTGCCCTGACTCCAGCGGAGCTTAAATCAGCCTCGATGACTTAAAGTCTGCTGACACTTTAGCACACAATTACCGCGAGCAGAAATACTCCTGGCAGTGAAGTTATCCATGTGCATAAGTATTTGCAGGATCAGGGCATAGCTGCATCATCCTTTGTCCTTTTCATGGTGCTAGCAATGCCGAATTAAGCCTTCAGCTTTGTCTTTTTCTTGTACACAAGTCCTGCTGTATAGTTACATCACTAAATAAATGATGAAAGGGAGGACATGTACAGCAGAGACAATATGATGAGAACAATTATAACGATAAAATGTTAATTAGTGCCTTTCCTAGAAAAATTGTCTTTCTGATCATAAAACTATCCTGCTGAAGAACTGTGGAAAAAAAAACAAAAAACAACAGAACAGTTTTTAAAACCTGAGGGTTTATGGACTTGGTTGTATTTATTTTGTGAAAAAGCCTGAAAAACACATCAGCAGAAGTGCAAATGCTCCATGGAGAAGTTTCTACACAGCCCTGATCACTGGGAAGCAGGGGAAAGAGCACGAGGAGGAACAGAGGAGCGGTTTCGCTCTCATTCTCACAGTCTGTCCCTGCTTCCCAACCCTCACTTTTAAATATATATTACAAACTCCCCTACGCTACACCTGTGCGTGTGTGCGTATGTTCACGTAACTATATTTATATTTACTCTGCAGCAGAGAGCTGTGTGGGATAGAAATTCCTAGGAATTCAGATTTCACTGAGTTTGTGAACCCCCTTGATTTCATTGTTCCCCGAATTTGCGCAGCTTTGGAAGCCCTGCTCTGCCCAGAACGAGAACACCGCGCTCAAATATTTGAGTAGTCGCTCGCAGAGGATTTGAAATTGTGCATCTGACTGTACAATTTGCATTTCATCACCTACCGCTGGAACAAATAAAACCGAATGAGTAATGATCCCATTCCAGGGCCTCGCTGCTGCCGCTTTGCCAGGAATTATCCTGGCTCAGTGGATGCAGCTCCGGCGAGCCGAGCGGAGCCTGTTCTCCTCTCTGCTCTTACCTGTGCAGGACCTTAGGCACATCGCCCCCAATTTGCTTTGTAAGAGCTTTGAGATTATTCATGGGCATTTTAAGTGTCCAGCTAAAGATTCACACGATTTCAGTCCCTTCAGAAACTTATCTCAAAGTTTTCACGGGTCCATGCCTGTTCGTACGGGGCTTCTCCACGCTGGGGGGGACTTTGGTCTGTGACACACAAGCCCACAGAGATCCTTGGAGTAAAGGAACGCATCATGGGGATGTGAGAATAGTGTTTGCCCGTGAGCAAAGAGGGAGAAACCCAAGTCATCACGGGAGCTGCTGGTGCCTATTTACTGATCCCGCACTCCCGCTCATTCCCAGGAACACGAGAGCGGCGCTTGGGAACAGCCTAGGGACGGGCAGGGTGGGTTTGCGAGGAGGCCGCTCACCGAGGACATCGCAGAAGCTACGGGGAGAGGGAGAAGGCAGGTGACGTGCAAGAAGACAAATATTAAGGGGATGAAAGGGATTATAAAGCAAACCTCAAAAGATGTAAAAAGCTGATTAGGAAACCAAATATGAGCGAGAGAGAAAAATTGCCCGTGGGGAGAATAAAAACAATAAAAGATTTCTTTTAAATAGGTAAAGGAGACACGATTAACAAGGAGGCTGCTGGACCACTGAGAGGTAGTAGTGAGAGCTTAATAACACAGGAAAAGGGGATTGAAATGAGGAGATTGAAATTATTTTTTCTGGCTGGCGCTCATGAGGGAACCCGGAGGTAAGATGACAGACGCAGAGGCAAAGATTCCTGCGGCAGGGGAGACCCCGGAGCATTAATAATCACCAAGGCAAATTCAGACTGCCGAAGAAAGACGAAGGACCGAATTTGGATGGCGTCCGCTTAACCCACGCTGCTCGGTGCAACAACAGGAGTGATTAAGTGTCCAATAACAGAGGTTTCGAGTTGCTCCTTGGAGATAAAAAGAGGTATAGAGAAACCAATATAAAGCAAACGTCTTTGAGCACGTATGAGAAGAGAGAGGCAGAAATCAAGATGTATTTGACACAGATTATCAGCTGATGCAAAACCCCACGAAAGCTGATGCACGTGCACCCTTCTTATTCCCACTAGCTGAGCATCTGGCCCCAAACCTGCCGAGCGAGTCGGAGGCAAGATTTTAGAGATGTTAGCAGGGATGAGATCACCCCACATCTGGAGAAATATGAACTGATAAAAATGTATCTGCCTGCCTTCATAAAGGGTAAATCTTGCCTGACAAATCTGGCAGAATTTGTTTCAGGAGCTAACGTGAAAAACAGGCAGGGGCGAAGCAGTGGAGCTAATCCACATAGATTTCAAAAAAGTCATTTAAACACAGCCTGGGATGGTAGACTAATACGTAAGGTTAGCAAGAATGGCATAAAAACCATTGTCCTTGAAAGACTAAGGAAATGGTTAGGTGATTAAGGGCAGGTTGTAATGGTAAAACTTTATGGGTCAGAGAGGAGGAAGGTGATGTGGTGAAGACAGCTATATTTGAGGTTATGATGATGACAGTTCCAAGGCATCACGTGGAAACTCACTCATACTTTTTATTCTGTACAGGGAAAGTGCTGCTCTGGGTGGTTCTAATCCAAAAATCACATTGAAACCCAGACCAGTTTATCTTGTGTGGGGCACTTGCCTTTATGGAACATAAAATCTCCCCGGGGTCAGCAAAGCATTCAATGCACAAGAATGAAATCAGATCCAATGAGCCCCATAAATGAAAAAAAAAGAAAAAAAAAAGAAAAGAAAAGAAAAGCTCCCCACCCTAGGCCAGGGTAAGGTCAGGCTGGTCAGGAGGAATATCTATCACAGCGATACAGCTTGCTGAACTAAAAGACCACAGAAGAGGAACAGGATTTAAACCAGAACCACGGGGTTGCCAGCATGAACGTGCCAGCTCCCAAACTGCCCTCGTGCCTTGTCTTGGCAGAGCTGCAGCTCATGCAGCACCGCTAGGACAAGGAGAGGTGACACAAGATAGGGGGAAAAAGAAAGAAAAAAAAAAAATCAGGCAGGACAGGTCGGAGCACGACAGCACAAAAGGGGCTCTGGTTAAGGACGGAGCAGGCTGCCCCTGTGCAGTTCGGTGCCTTTCTTGGACCAGGTTTTTTAAAAACACAGAGCAGATGCTGCTCCGGTAGCAGAAGTAACACCACCTCCTGCTCACCTCGTAGCAGCAAAATGAGGCCGGGAAGGGCACCCGGAGCCTGTCATAAAACACGGATACCCTTGGCAGCCCTTTGCTGCCCCGTTCCATGTGCTGATGGAGCCAGCAGCTCCTGTCGAAAAGCAGAGGAAAGGGACAGGATAAAAAGCGGGCGAGTGCCCACGAGCCATCCTGGTCACAAGGAAGCCACAAGGAAAGGGGAC
>VWPW01010174.1:0-38658 GCA_013389825.1 Crypturellus undulatus
AGGAGTTTAGTGATGGAATAAATTCGGAATATATCTAGAAACAAACTTCCTGCTCCACTAGCATTAACTTTCTGTAGACAGCTTAATCGGATGTAATGGGTGGAAATAATTGTGTGCTGTCACTAGCTGCAAATAGTCTGAGTTACGGTGTTTTAGACTTTGTGACAGAAGAAAAACTTATATTGCTGGTTTTGCTTGTCCCTTTAAATTGGCCAAATCCTCCTTTGAACAGCGACTTGTTTTTTCAACACAAGCAATTCACTTAATTTGGTCAAGCTATTGCATTCATTGTGCACTTTGCACAAGTCGTTATTAAATGTCAGAAAACACGGTGCAAGTAGTGCTCTTGGAAATGCATTAATGGGAGCGTTCAGCTGAGACTGCTTATGGCATCTGTTCCTCTCCCCGTCTTTACAAAGCGCTGGGATCCTGTAACATCAGTGAGGGCTCCTGGCAGTGTGGGTGACTCTGCTCGCACGGAGCGCCTGTCCCGGAGCCTCCAGGCCCTGCGGCCAGCAGGGAGCAGCCCTCCCCAAGGCACAGCAGCGATGCCCTCCTCCCTGGGAGAGTTTCTGCTGCCTTGGGGTAGCAACAAGTCAGCTTGTGCAGCGGGTGAAGCCTAAACCTGGTGATCCTTCCCTGATGCACTTCCAGGCTCTAAGTATTACCATGCTATAAATATTTCTACCCTTCTCTTTAATGAGCACGTTGCCTGTGAAGTAGCATGGTCATCAGGAAGAAACATGGGTGAATTCCATTCTTACCTTCCCCTCAGGGTTTGCGAAGTTTTCCAAAATATGGTATTTACCTCTCATTGTCTTTCTTTAATATGATGGTACCATAGTCTCTGTGCATTGACTTCATGGTAGATGCAAAAAATGCGTTACTGAAATCGGTTGTGAACAAGTTTAATACATTATGGAGAAAAAGGATCATTTTTGGATGAGAATTAAGTAAACTGGCCTATAAATCACTTGGTTCAAATGCTTTTTGCAGCTGAGCACCTGTGCAAGTTTGCTTCCCTTCCCAAGGAGTAGGAGTGCCCTGTGCATTGGTCAGTGGTGAAGATTTCAAAACGGCTACGAGCTGTTTTCCCGTAGGATCTTGCCGAGCCCAGTCTGGGGAGAGCACCTCATCTTGTGTGACTATTGATTTACCTCGGAGACACTTGTTAAGGTGACAATTAATTGCATGCAGTGAGCACATGGATGTCTGAGTACAGGACATTCTTGTTCCTGCTTCCAGGCAATTGCAAGTGGAAAGGCTGTTTCTCAGCATCCTTGGTTTGGCTGATGTCTCAGGGGTGCCACCATATACCTCAGTGCTATAGTGCCTGTATGTAACCTGCAAGGTATCTTCCCTGCTGGATTCCCTTCTCCCCGAGGCCTCCCACAAAGATCTCCTGGACCTCTGTTGCCAGTTTCAAGGAAAATCCAACCAAGCCATCTGTGATGGTGAGGGAAGTGCAGAGCTTGCTGATCCTGTGCAGCTTATTCCCAGCTGGATATTCTTGTAGGGCTTATTTGAAGCTGGGTGTCGCAGGTGGTAGCAGAGCTTGGCTCCAATCCCTTATGTTCAGCTCCTCATTGCCAGGGATAATCTTGTGTTTTGTAGGTTGTGGAGGGCAGCTCTTTGGCAAAGCGTCAGGGAAAATACCATGGGAATTTCAGAGGGCTTGAACTGGAGCAGGAATTGGGTGGGAGCTTTCATGTGCACGGGATACGGTGATAACAGAGTAAATCCTTATAAAATAAGGGGAAAGGGCAAAAAAAAAATGCCCAGGACAGACATATAAAGGAGGTGGGCAGTTATTCATAGCTCCTGAGATACCACTGTACGTCATGAAGTGATTCAGAGCCAAGGCAGCCTGATGAATTTGGAGCGAAGTGGGAAAATAAGCTGGCAGTGCACACAGGTAGTTAATCAGCAGAGCCTGCAGGAAGGTCGGGCCAGGCCCTGCGTCATGGAAGGTCTGAATTCCGCTCGGCCGCTCCTCCTCGGGCCGCATGGTGCCTGTGTCCAGCTTGGATGTTTCGGAGCAGTTTGCAGCGCTGTCCACCTCGCAGAAATGCAAGCTCTGCAGTACAGTGTGCTAAACGCTGGAAAACGACAGTTAAAAATAGCATGTCTGGAGCTCCACGCTTATTGCATCTCAGCTTCCACATAAATAGATCCAGTGGATAAGTAAAATTGCAGTTTTCCTGACCAGAAATCCAGGATAATAGTCTCGGGGAGCTGATCTTTTGAGCTGGGTTTTTTGTTTTTACTAAAGGTTCTCGGGCTCAGCTTTAATGTTACACGTTCTGCTATGTTACCTGTGTATGTTCATATTTCTACATGGGTTCAAATATAGAGTGAGTTATTTTTGTTTCCTTGGAGGAACTGAAAATTACAATAGAAAATTACTGAAGAATTTTTCCTTTGTTTGTTTACCTGTTTGCTTTAGTGAATTATCTGAAACTGTCTTATCCATGCCTGTACCTTGATAAAAATTTGCAAATTATCGTGTTTTCAGGTCTTCTGAACAATATGCTTTGCATTTTTGAGATTCAAATTTCATCTTTTTGCATGCGTTTGAATAAACAAATCTGATTTGGTATAGTTTTTTTCTATGAACAGGACCAGAAAAATGATACACAAGACATTGCAACCAAGCATCTTCCCCAGCACTCACTGCGTGAGAAGCCTGTTCAATTACCTCCTTTTCTCCTACATGAGGTTGAGGGGGATAGTGGAGGACTTCCATGACTGTGTTACTGAATCTAAGCCACGTTGTAAGATAGGAATTGCAAACCCTGATCACTTTTGCATTGCCTTTCAGCTCCTCGTTTTATGCTATGCTGAATTTCAAGTCTTGCAGCTTTATGCTGCAAAAGGGACAGTGCGGTTACAGTATCATGGGCCCTGCAGCCTTCTTGAGCTCAGTGACACAGCCTCAGCTGCTGTGAGGGCTGCATGAAACTGCTTATTAGCATCGTAGCAATTGGTTGTCTCAGTAACATCAGTGTTAACGATAGCCCTTTACTTGCACCACTAAGTTTTTGTTTTTTAGGTAGCGTTTCCTCTCCTTGCAGCAGAAAGTATTCTTTGTGTTCCTGGCTGCCATCTCTGCTGTGGCTGCGTGAGCCCTTCTGCAGGTGGAGAGCTCCTGCAGCAATAGGGCTTAAAAGTAGCTATGGCTCAAGACAGGCAGTAGAAAGACAGTCTGGAGTGAGCTGATGTATTAACTTGGTCTTGTAAGGTTAAAGGACAGGTGAGGTGGTTTTGTGGTGTAAATTTAAGCTTTGGGCATATTTCTTTCATTTATGTTCTGCTTGCTTCCTTCCTGTGGCCCCACGGCTATCCAAATTCCTATTCTTCCACCACCCACAGGAGCTTTCCCCATCCCCTAAGGTCTGGGTTAATGGCAGAAGGGCTGGAGGAGCTGCCTTGGCTCACGGGCTTTGCTCTGTGCCATCCAGGCGTCTCTAGCTGTCTTGGAGGACTTGGCTGGGAAGGCAGCTCTCTTGGCGTGTGGCTGCGAAAGCAACTCTCTTGGCATGGCACTCAAATGCTGGATGTTATCTTGTGCAAATTCACTGCTTTTAATCTAAAAACAAGAGGGGAGATGCTCATAATTAACTTCTGCTCTGGGAGTTCAGAACGCTTGGTGCCTGGTACAAAGTACTGCAGCGATGAAGAGATAACATGGGGATTTTGATCGGGCCAAGCAGTGTCAGCACTTTGCTCAGGTACAGCTAAAGCAATGGACTAACTGACTCACTGCTATGATGGATACACAAACTTAGGTACACACTGGCTATAAATAGTCCCCAGCCTTTTCTGATCCCTTCGGGAACTGATATTACCTCATTTAACTCTGGAAAGTGTTGCTTTAATACAGCAATCACTGCCTGGCAAGGCGTTAAAGCACTATCATCTGGCAGCTTCCAAATTTTAAGCAAAAGAGGTATCTTTTTCGTGTCCTCAGGCTTTTACTTTCTTTTATTTTAACTTAATACTTTTCTTAAATCCAGCTTGTGTTGGCTCTTGATTAGCGTGTATGATGTTACTGTATTTGTGCTGAAGGCTCTTTTTTTTCTATAAGCTTCTAAGTTTGTTTCGGATCTCTGCTAATACTGGAGCCAAATCAGCTAAATCCAAATTATGTCTTCTCATATTCTAAGCTTTTATGCATTAATAATACCAAAAATAGCATCTTTTGGCAATGGAGGAAGCTTGTAGCAGTTAGCTTCTCTCTAAGAATAGATATTTGTGACTATCTTGCTGAGTGCTAAGAAGGAGGAATTTCGTGTTCCTTTGCCCCCAAATTCTTCCCTGTGTCATTACAGAAACCTGTTTTCAGCTGCAGCACATACCAAGACATCTAATTTAAGTGACTTGTATGCAAAATTCAAGGCAAGTGGTTTGAAGTAAGTTTCTAAATACTGCCTTAGCTACCTAGTTTTAAAAACATCTAAGGTCATGCATATCAAGAAAGTTTATAGATCTTTATAAAGCGATACAACAATTTTTGAGGCCTCCCTACAGCAGCTTCCAGAGGAGCTTCTAGAAGTGTGCCTTGGAATCAGTCTTGGTGGTTATTTTCTCCAGATTATAGGAGACTGAAAGGGTAGGAAATCCTGTTGTGGTCATTACCATTTTATCATAATGACTCTTTGGAGAATTCCTGTGAGTACTTTGTTGGCAGTTCCTCTCCTATAAACAAATATTATCATCTAGTAGGAGTCAACTAGAAAGTCTAAAACGTGCTTATTGTCATCTGTACTTACCACAGTTGCCTGACTCGCTAATGAGATACTTTAGTAACATTGAGAGAATGTGTAAGCCTTTAAAACCGAAAGAGAAATCCAGAGTATAAATCCCAAGAGGCCTTTTTGTTCATGTTTTTCTGGGTTTGATCTTGTCAGTTTAGGTAGGATGTCCAGCTGGATTATTTTTTGTGCAAACAGCTTAACACACACGTAGACATGATAGGGCAAACACGATGGAGTGACTGATTAGCTCTCAGCTGAATCCCCAAGTGCAGTGATGTTATCCAGTCTGGGGTGCCTTCACCTGGCCCTAGCTTGTCCAGGGAAAACTGGACCTCTTTCCTCTCTAGATTTAGGTTTTTAGAGGAGTTGCCTTGCAAGTTTTCTGTGTATGATCTCTGTAGCTGCCGTGTGCTATCTGTAAGTCACCACCCTGAAGCCTGTAACTAAAACCAGAGGACTTTCCCAGTAAAATAAATGTCTAGTAAGGCCTTATTGAGGCATGTAAGACGTGTGTGCTGGATGGGTGCTGAGTGTTACCCAACTTCTGCAGAACTTTAATGGTGTTTCTAAGTAACAGGGGAGACTAATGCAGGAATATGAGCAGATGATGCAAGTGTCACAAAGTGGGAGCGCTTGAGGTGAAATATTTTGCTCTTTCCAAATGTAGCAAAACTTTGCCTCTCTACAAGCAATTGAAAATAGGTGAAAAGTTTTTTAAAAAAAAAAAAAAAAAAAAAAAAAGCCATCATCCTCATGTGTACTTTGTACCTCTGAGAGGTGCGGAAAGAGCTGCTGCCCGAGAGCTCCTGTGGGTTGCAGTCACGTCCCGCCGTCCCTAGGTTGTTCGTGGTGGGCTTAGGTTCTAGCAGGGCACTCTGAGTTGTGCAGGAGGGTGACAAGGTCCATCTGGCCCGGGCCTTGGGGACCCCAGGGATGACAACGCTGCTTCTGCGCTTCAAGTGCATGCGTATTTCCCGCAGCTGTGGTCAGGGATCAGAGCCATTGGCTTTTCCATGTGTTTTTTTCCAATCTCTAGTGTTTGTTGCTTGGATAAGCTCATAAAATGCAGCAGTCTAAGCAGGGGCTTGTTTAAAGGAGGCATTCCCTCATTTTTCGTGACCCCTCTGTAACCTCCCTGCTCTTGTTTGAGGATCTTTTCCAAATTAATAGATAAATCTCTGTCTAGTAGCAGAAAAACTCATTATCCTATTGCAGTGGCTTAAGTGCAGTCTCCTTCCAGCTCTGTATTTTGTCGTCTTTCTATGCTACTAAGAAAACAAGACGTAGGGACGAGAGCCGCCTCACTTCTTTGGTCGCAGGGCTTTCACTGTAAACACTCTGCGTACCTGCAGGTCGGTCCAGCGTAAATATTTAAGGAACAAGGACTGGAATCCCGGCCTGGCCAGCAGACAGCAGTTTCCCCAGCCACATCACAGCGGGTCTGTGTATGGAAAGCTCCTTCCTGCGGAGGAGTCCGAGGCGCTATCACAAGAGAGCAGATAGTTGCTAGGCACGAGGGGGAAACAGCCACGGAGCCTGCGGGCGCCCGGCCTCCGCCTGGTCCCGCGTCACGCGGCGCCGCTCACGGGCACGAGGGAGCCCATCGCGCCCCTCAGACCTGTGTGGCTGGCTGCCCCGCCGTGACCATCCACCGCCCTCCGTGATGGGGCGGCCCCTTGTCTACTCCAGCTCTGCTGCTGCTTGGTCTGTCTGGGACGCTGCCTTCCCAGATGGGAAAAGCAGCAGCAGTCCCGTNGCCCCTCAGGCCTGCGTGGCCGGCTGCCCCCCCGTGACCATCCACCGCCTTCAGTAACGGGACGGCCCTTCTGTCTGCTCCAACTCTGCTGCTGCTTGGTCTGTCTGGGACGCTACCTTCCCAGATGGGAAAAGCAGCAGCAGTCCCGTAACGCCTGTGTGCGAGCGCCTGGATGCACACGCTGCACGCGTGCAACTCCGTAGAGAAGCCTTCTCCTTGCTGCCTGGTGGAGAGGTGCCAGCAGTGTAGGGGTCCAGCGCAAGGAGGAAGAGCACTGTCTGCACGAGCTTCTCCTCTTGTCCAGACTCTGGAATAAAAGAAACTTTATGGTCCAAAAACATCTTCTGTGTTTTCAGCCTTGATTTTCAACCTTGAAGTACTTAACTCTTTAGTATCTTTGCATTCAGCGTGCTGAAACCAAATATCTTCAGGAAATTAAATGCAGCCATCTCGGCCATTAATCTAGTCCTAAATGTCAGACTGATTCCCCAAGAAACATCAGGAACATGTAATTTTTTTTTTTAAATTAAGAGTTAGTGCTCTCTTCCCCTTCTACAAGACTACTTTGAACCTTTGAAACTGAAGGACTAATAGTTCTTTGTACAGGAACAGCCCTGATCCAATCTGTTTGTTGCATTAGTTGCTCTCATTTATGGGCTATGTGAACTACTTAGGTTTTTTCCTCTAGCGGTGGAAAGATGAAATACCTGGTTCAACAAGGCAACAGAAGCTGGGGAGAAAAACATTTGAGTAAGATGATTTTTAATGATTTTTATGGAAATGAAAACATACAAAAATTATTTGGGCTTAACTCGGTGCCAAGCTGACCTCTCTGGAGAACCTTTTCATATTAATTTAACTGTTTTAAAGTAAGCATGGTTCATAAGAGAATTTACTTTAACAATTCGCTCACTTATACTGATAGGTCTGAGTTTTTCATTTAGAAAGTCTTTTCATTTAGAAAGTCTTGAACTTGAACTTCCTCCTGTTTCCTATTTTGTGAAAATAACTGACAAATACATAATTCTGAGTTATTTTTAAACCTGTCACCCCCAAATTGTCTGCTAGGACAGTTTTCCTTTTGCTATACAAGACAACTGGCCTCTCTTGTGCAAGAAGACACTCATTCTTAGCTGTAAATGTGATGTTGCTTCACATCTAGGAAGATTCCTGTAGCCAGAAGGGGACTTCTTCAGCTTTTCTTTATTGCATTTTCAACGTCTTATCCAAGTTTTCTTACCAGACCTGATGTTGTGGTGCCGAAGCATTTCTTTGGTGGAGTGTAGAAGCTCTGTGGGCATCACTCATTTACTGATATATAAATATATATATATATTAAATGGAGTTTCTTGTGTTTTCTAGCTCTTTTTCACAATGTACTTTCTAGTATGATGTAGATGCACATAGGCACGTACCAGTGAGAGCCATGAATCACAACCTATTGTGTTTTTTAGTCTTTTTTGTTGTTTTCCAGGTTTCTGATTCATTCAAGGAAAATATATTTCCGTGACAGAATCCAAGGTGTCACAATAATCCACCCAAGGCCCAATACTTGATTATCTTGGCTGCTGTAACTTCCCTTCCCAAGTGTTTTGACTGGAAACAATGATGGTGGACCAAGCACAAAGATGACTTGTCTCTGTGAAAAGAGGATTTATTTGAGTTTTTGGAATTAGTAGGGTGATGCATAAAGCATCTGCTAGGGTTTTCAAAAGGGTGTCTCGTATGAGCAAGCTGCGTGTTGATTATTTACAGGTACTGAAGAGTGTAACTTTGACCTCACTGACTTCAGCGTAAAGGTAGATCTAGAGATGGAAGAGGACGGGACAAGTGCATGGACTTCATTGTGGTAGTAATTAATGAAACAGATGAATATGGTCAGTGATGTTTATGTACAGACCACTTGGTCTACCTTGTCTGTGTCCTTGTGTGCTAGATATGAGTTGCTCCTGCTTCAGCTGTTTATTTGGTTTTGTAAATTATTTGGTACATAAGGTTGTAAGAAACTTGCCTAAATAATATAGGAAAGCAGAAGAGTAACTGAAGAGGCAGGAGTTTTCCAGGAAACCCTTTTTTCTGATATAAAATATTTGTTGCTATGATCTTAATTCATGACTTCCACGTTTAGATTTGTAATTGCTTTGGTTGTTTTGTCAGTCCAGGAGGCCTTTGGTGGCGCAGCCTCTGATGCTTCGTAGTTGCTTTTTATTTCTGTGTCTTAATCCCTCCTGCCTTTTGCAAAGGACTATTAAATGTAGACTGTACCAGCTAATAGAGAGGCCATCAGATTCCCAGCCCTACTTTAAGATTAGTTTTAAGCATAGCTAGGTGAGCTATAAGTTTGTTTGAGCTCAAGGTAAGTTTATTTTTGTTCATTTCAGACCTTGTGTGCATTCAAGCTGGACAAGATCTATCACTAATCACAATCCCAGCTGGGAATATTCCAGCCATAATGATTCTGTGGTCAACTCTGCAGCTCCTCTTGGTCCCTGGAGCTTCACCCGACCCCGTGCGCCGGCTGCGCAGCACGTCTGAGCCGAGTGCTCCGTGTCTGGAAGTGTGTGAGCTTGCCCCTTCCTCGGGAGGCTCCTACTTGCACAGGAAAGCCGCCTTTACTCGCTCTCCATTTCCCCACGTATGTCTCAAATCTCCTCATAACTCCTGGCGGGGTTTCCAGAAATGCCTGCCAGCAGGTTTCCCGTTTATGCAAATAGGACGGAGAGGAATCTACTTCTCTTAATAGTTTCCGTCTGCATCAGATTGCATTTCGTGACGTTCTGATCTTCACCAAACTCCGCACGGGGATGGATTCGTGACTTGCCATACTGATCTTAAGATTCATTCTTAGTCTAAATTTCAACCACTTCTACACTTTGTCTGGGGATTTCTTTTTTCTTGAAATCCTAATGCCACTGGGTAGGCAACAGTGAGCGAGTTTCCTCAGTGTCTGTTCAGAAGCCTTGAACAACACCCATAAAATGGAGAATTTTCACTCTAAACTAGTGGCCCCTTTCATAGAAACTGAGAAACAATGACAAGAAGGCCAAGTTTATAGGAATTTACACAAATTGCCTGCACAAGTGTGTTGCATTTGGAACAATCCTTTGCATTTTTAATCTTTGTTTGAGGATGGAATATGCCCTGCCAAATGCTGCTCTGTTTCTTTCTTTTTCCTCATACTCTGAATCATTACATAATTGCAGTCTTTGAACATGAAACTCCAATTGGAAGCACTGGAAGGAGAAGAAATGTGAGAAAAGGGAATAAAGTGGGATAATGAATTCAATAGTTACTGCTTTGGGCAATATGGAAGGATTTATGCTCTAATCCCTCTCCCAGACGTATACCAATTCCTTTCAGTAAGAAACCAAATAACTTCAGTTAGATACTTGCAGGGAGTAACGGTTGCATAGTATGTATGTGCTGCTCTGCTTATAAACCCCTTCCCACAATATTTTCAATACTGTTTTACTGCAGATACTTGTCATTCACAAAATATTTTTTCTTTTAAATGTTAAGGAGAACAGCTGTCAAAAACCAGTCTGCTGGGAGACCCGTCAGTACCTGGCAGGTTCTTGCAAAGCTTCTGAGACCTCCAGGTACTCACCTGCCCAGAAAGCTTCAAACTGGTGTAACACAAAACTAAGCAGAGAGTTCCCTGGGCAGGTAATTTTGCAGTGAACAGGGCTACTGTGTGTTTCCTCATCAGCCATTGCTCCATGACAATTTTTCTTCCTGTGGCCATATATAATAAAGGTTTCATGGCACAGAAGAAGCTGCTAATGATGCTTAAGCACCCTTATTTTATCTAGGAATTTGCTACACGTTTGAGAACATGCAGAAAAGGTTTCCTTTTGCATAGGACTGTCTGGCTCGGAGGTGGGGAAATAAGGAACTAGAGCAAGTGCTTGTTGTGATGATAACTTTCAAATGAACTTAGGGTTCATTAACACACTATCTGCCGGCATGCAAAAACTGATCTTGAAAGAAGTCTAGAGAAATCAAGAGAATTTTCTTCTCAGAGCTTTTAATCATCTTTTCCTAAGTTACGATCTGTGGTTTTGTCAGAGCGTGTCATGGAGCACCAGTTGCACCATGGAGAGAGTTGGGGACAAATTTTGAATGAGCTGCTATTCTATTTTTTAAAAGATTTTTAATAGTAGGATGTATTTTATGTAGGTTTTGATGCTTTTATAGGAGTAATATGTTTAGCTCATAGCAAGTAAAATTATCAAATTAATTTCTTGTGTATTTTTTGTCCTCTTCATTCAAGCTGATGGAATTTTACTGGAATTACTTAAATGAGTGCCAGATAGTTATTAGCCACTTCCTATTTAGATTGTCAGATTAAGGTGCGTAGTGTCTTTAATAGAGGAGATTAACAATGGAGTTTCCCTTATGGATAATCTTATTAGAATGTGTCCTTTTAACTGAATGACTGTGGATGTGATTCAATGTGCGCCCAGTGTCCTGATATTGCTGAGGTTCTTCACTTTATTGCTGTGCCAGATGACATAAACAAGCAGTCTAATGTTTTGTTTTAACAGCTGTAAATTAAAATCTTTTCTTGAAACTGGACTGTCTGCAAAGTGTCTCATGCTGGGGATCACACTGGGCTGTGTACATGAAATTCGTGCTCAGCAGCAGCAGTATGGAGCATCATTTTTTTTTTTTTTTTTTTTNCTGATATTGCTGAGGTTCTTCACTTTATTGCTGTGCCAGATGACAGAAACAAGCAGTCTAATGTTTTGTTTTAACAGCTGTAAATTAAAATCTTTTCTTGAAACTGGACTGTCTGCAAAGTGTCTCATGATGGGGATCCCACTGGGATGTGTACATGAAATTCGTGTTCAGCAGCAGCAGTATGGAGCATCACAGGGTGTTGGTTTTTTTTTTTTTTTTTTTTTTTCCCCCTCTTCTTTTTCCCCTCCCCTGCTGTGATTACTCAAGTATTTGGATGGACTTACTCTGACCTTACTCTTTGGATGGAATTAATCCTCCCTAGGTGTTGTAGCACCGTGCATAGGTGGTGCTTATTGAGTTGTGTAGCTCAGGATGTCTTGCCCAGAAAGGAGAGGAGAAAACCTGCTTTTCTGCCTGTGAGATAGTCGGGTAGGACCAGCATTTGCTCTTTTAGAGGAAATTGCTTTTCTGCAAGGGAACCTGTTAGGATCAGCATTTCCTCTTTCAGAGCTTCACGAAACTCACATACTTCGAGCAAAACGCATCATTTCTTGATGCAAACTTATTCAAAAGCAAGTCCCTTACGGAATTCCGTTCCTGATGCTAGGATACTACTTTTGACTGAAAGGTGACGTAATGGAAAAATGAAAAGCGATGGTCGCAATGCAAAGTGACTCATCAGAGCTTCCTGTTAAACTTACAGCAAAGTGAAAAAATTTGACTTTTGTGCGGAGTTAAGTTTTTGTTATCCTTTTATTATCAGTAATTGCATTTGGAAGCAGATTATTTTGTAAACATTGCATATTGTGAAGTTGGAAATGTAATAAGAAAAGAAAAATGATCTTTCTGGGGAAAAGGCTATGATTTTTATTTTTTAGAGATAAAAGATAACAAATGGAAGAAGCATAACTGCCACACATTAAAGAAGCAGGTTAGTCAGAAAAAAAAGTATTCAGATGTATGAAAATCTTTTAAGACAAAACATTTGTGTGGACACCTTAGCTCTCCACTAATGAAACAATTCCCACGTGGCGTGTGATTTGGGAAGCGGTTGGGTGAGCCAAATGCTGACACAAGATACTCTGATAAAGCAGGAATGGTGGCAGCTCTTGTGCTAACTGAACTTCTAAAAATTACCTTATTAATTTATGGCTTAATTATATGAATTCCAAAGATTTTCATCGCATCTATTTCCTATTGGCCTCTTACCAGTAAAGAGAAGGGATTTAGACCAGGGAAATGTTGCATGCTGAAGCAGAAACTGCAGAGGTGATACTTGCTCCAAAGGCATAACAGTGCTGGCTGCTATTTTTAGTTGCTTTCAGTTTGTTTCAGGAGACAGGCATTGCATTCCAAAAACTGTATTAATAGAAGTATGCCTTCATTTTTTAATTAACATGTGGTTTGAACAAATACCAATTAAAACAACGCTGAGGATTTCTTTCTCCTGAAACACAGGCAGTTGAAATAGAGGAAGATTAAATCTTGGGCAGGAAATTTTGCAAGGGAGAAGTTTTTTTTCAGCATCTTTCCCTGTAAGTTCCATTGGAATGAACAGATGGTTTAAAAATGCGAAACAGCACTTATTTTTTAGTGAACAAAGTCAGTCAATCCCTATGTTTAACAGAAACCTTCCCTTGAACAGTGAAGCTGATAGCTGTGGGTGGGGAGTTGGAAGGTGGGCTATGATGATCCCTTCTTTTTCCTGCCTAAATTAAGCCTGTAATTATAATGGTAAAAAGAGTCGTTAGGGTCTGCTGGCACTTTTCTGGCCTGTGAGATTCAGGTCGATGCAGAGGGTTGTCTGAATTGATAAAACACATTTTTGCTGGTTTTGGATGCAAAGCAAAGGTTGATGTCACAGCTGTGTAAACCACATGTGGAGCGCGGCTTCCAAGAGCCTTCCTTCCCGTATGGAAATGGGAGTTGTATTAAAAGCTGAAATATATTATTTCAAGCGTGGATCTCATTTGTGGTATGAGGTGTTTCTTGCCCGTTTGCAGACAGGTTTTCATTTTTTCTTTTAAGCAGGCAATCTACAGGCTATGGATTTATGAGATGCAGTGTTTTATTATGAGAAGGTGAGGTCCCACGTAGCAAGGATGTATGTAATGTGCTCAGTGTCATCCCTGGCTACTGCCTTTCACACCTGAGGTGCAGCTGGAAGACAAGCCACACTTTGGATCCTTTTCCTGCACTAATAAATAACAAGTGTATCTTTCGTCTATAAAATACTATGTTGGTGATACAATTTCTGTTAAACCAGCCTTTGCGTGCGCCTGCGTCAGTGCCTATGACTCTAGTTCTCCTGAAGCCCATGAGCCTGCTGGTTTCCTAGAAGAGAATTAAAAATTTGTCTCATCTGTGGAAAGGAGGGGCAAGCAAATAAGCCAAGGTTAAAGTTAAAGCAATAGTCCATTTAGCTGCATGTAAATATTTCCAAGGAACGTGCTTCACCACTGCACGATGTGAAGGGCCAGGCACAAGGTCCGTGTTCCACGCTCAGACTTTGGCCGCTCGCGCTCAGCGCGGCTCCCGCCTGCTGCCCTTCCTGCCCAGCTCGGGCCTTCGCTGCCCATTCCTGCACCTGCTGCCCCTTGTAGCTGTTGTGAGCCCGCCAGCTTTGGGGTCATTTCCGTGTTTTGAGCAGTTCTGTCTGCTAAGGAAGGACATTAAATGCATAGTTTGCTAGTTGTGGTGTGTGTGTGTGCATGGGAAAGTCTGATTTATGGACAGGCTGTGTGCGATAGCAAGGGCATCCGTCTTCTGCACTTCCAGATTCTGCACCAAAGCTGCGCACAGGTTATAGACTCCCTACGGACAGGAGGAAAGCAAGGAGAATTGCTCCTTGATGGCTCGGAAATAGAAATATAGCAGCAAAATGTATTAGCAAGGTGTTTAAAAATACGAAATCTGTCGCCATAGCACCACTTCAGTCTTGCTGATGTCTTTCTTGGTTTGAGGTCATTATATTGAAGTAGAGAGTGTGAAAATGATGCAAGTTTGCTTTCAGAATGAGGAAAGGAGCTTCTAAACACAGAAGAGAAACCAGAGGGGGCCGTATTGCTAAGAGTGGTCCAAATTGCAGTCGGACGTCTCCGGAGTGTAAGGGGGAGCTGGCTGCCCCTGCAGCTGGCAGTATCTGCTGCTGGGGTAAGATCGAGAGAGGAGGCTGTGGAAAAATACGCTACAAGTCCCTGATTCATCTAAGCAGAGAATCTTGCATAAAAGAGCGTGTGTTCAAAGGGCATCTCTGTACTGAACTGTCATCCATGTTTTTTTTCAGGGTGCTTGGGAGCCCAGTTCTTGTTGTTGGGAAAATCTCTGAAAATGCCTATGGACTTATAACATTAGAGGAAAAAAAAAAAAAAAAAAGCCCACAAACAAACAGGCCTTCCCTGGGCTGTTTTTTTCCAGTGTTGCTGTCTAAACAACCCTCTAAGTCAGATGGCCTCTTAGCAGCGAGTAAAGGTTTGCTTTCCTATCATATTTCATCTTGTTAAATATCTGTTTAATTTCTATTTAATCTTTCATTGACACAAAGTGCACACTAAAGGTAAACTAATAAGAGTTTATTCCACATCTCGTCAGCTGCATTTTGCAAGCCAGGAGACCAAGGTAAATGCTGTCTTTTCCCCTCTCCTCATTAAAGGAAAGAAGTGCTTGGAAAACACCAAAACTTTTCATGTTGTGGCTTTGATGCCTAATCAAAAATGATAGTTAAGGGTCTTTCCTCCTGTGCTTTTTCTTCAAACTCATTGCACTTGATCACTTCCAAAATCTAACCTAAGACTAGTTTTTGTTTGCTCTCTGTACAATAAAACAGACTGGGAAATACATCTTCACTCTTATGCTTTTTAGTGGGTTGGATTAAAGCTTTTAACAGAGAGGTATCTTCTGATCCAGCCAGCCCAGGGGAATCCATGTCCAGAGGTTCCAAGCCTGCGGTATGTCTGTGTAGCCACTTCCATGCAGTAAAAGGACACCAAATATTGTACAAATCTCAAGGGAATTATGGCCTGTGAGACTTGGCTTTCTTACTTACAAGATGCAACTTCTGGTGTAAATGTATATAGAAAGGACTTTCCAGCAAAGTCAAGTCATTTGGTCCTGAAAAAGCTTAGTTTTGCCTCCAACCTGAATGCTGAAACTTTGAGTTTAAATCCTGTAGACTCCGGTAGGGTTATTAGGTTGTAGGGAACATCACGGGAGCTCTAGAGAATTCCTCCTATTACCCCATGTTCGGCCTCTCTGATTTTCAGGAAGGTTTTATGCATTGCAGAGGTCAGTTCTTTTGCCATGGGGTAAAAAAGAGCACCTTGCTCTCTGCCTGCAGCGGAGGGATCCTTTCTTAGTGCCTTTTCTTGCCATCTGGATCCTCAGGCTCACCCTGTCCAGTGCGTGTCACAGTGTTGTAAAGCACCCTATGACCTTTTTTTGAGGGAAGCTCTAAATACTAGCTTGGGTATAATAGATGGGTGGGCTACTTCTCAAGGGTAGTGTGTCCGGCTGTGTTTTTCCTTTCTAAAATTAGAGGCTAAGCATGAAGCTGCATCTCAAGCAGGTAAAATGCTTCCAGTCTCTTCATCGTTAGCACCTTTCCTGGGGTGAGACCCCAGCTCCCTGCTTGCCACAGGCCTCATAGCAAGAGGAAGAACGCACAGCTCCTGATCTTGAAGCAGCTCTGTGATATGGCATAAAAAATGTGGCCTTCTATTTTGGGAGTTATCCATGCAAAATCTGTGTGTCACATGTAGAAAAAATGGGTGCTCCTGTTTTTTGGGGGGAGGAAAAAGAAAAGGATTTCAAGTGGTAACACATGTAGGTGCCCCGTGATGTGCGTGTTGGAGTAATGAGCATGTGCTCGAGCTGCTGCGGCCGAGCCTCTGGCCCCTGTGCAAGTCCTGGGCCGCACACGGCGCTTAGGGGTCTGCAGAGGGCAAATGACCAACAGGAAATAAGGTCATTCTGAAGCCGTCGCCTTAGCCTAGTTCTTAGAGTTTTCTTTAAAAAGAAAAACTAACAAGTTAGGCAAGATGAATTGCATAACAAGGAAGTTTACTTTCTAGTCACGCTAGTTTTCCCCCTGGACTTTCATGCTTTATGTAAGATATTGTTTTTTGCCTTGACTCGAGTGTGATTCAGGAGTTTTTTTTTTTTTTTTAGTAAAAATGTAGAAAGGTCTTTAGAAAAGACCTTCTGCTTTCCTAGGAATTGGACACCAATTTCTACAACTTTAAGATTCAATTACATGTGATTTAACATATTCTCATTCATATCAGGAGCAAAAATATTCCATTTTAAGATGCTCAGAAGCAGAAAAGCCAAGGAGCTCACCTCTCCCTCCGGTGTACAGAGCAGCATACTGCATGAAGAAATGGGGAGAAAATGTGGATAAGAGGCCACGAGTCTTGTTTTTTTTCCAGCAGGAGGAAAATGGGAAAAACACACATAACTTAGTGTCTCCAGTTTGTAGATAACATTCATATATGGCTTCCTGCTTATTTGGAAACTGAACAAATTGCTATAGGAAGGAGTGAGCTTTAACCTAAAACACCGAGCTCTTTTCTTCAGTGTTTCTTCAGAGTTTACCTTGTGAGGGAAAGAACGAGGGTGAGTAGAAGAGGGTTGTTGCTGAAACCCGAAAGAGAAGGGAGAAGAGGGGACACACGACGCTGCACAGCCAGATCTACAAGTGTCCGCAGGAAAATACACCTCCTTCCTGAAGACTGTGGCAGCTCTTCTGATCTGGGACTGCACCACAGTCTCTAACCTGAGTCTTCTACTTCAGAGGCTTCCGTAGTGAGACGCTTCTTTCCCTAAGCCATTGTCCGGGTGGTTTCTCTGTGTGGCACATCTGATACCACTATAGAAAAGGTTTAATGTTCTGATTTCTAGGAAACTGCCTTTTGAGATCCTGAAGTCCCTCTGAAGTGATCTCCGGTGGTAAACAAGCACTGTCCTGTCTAATGAGCTTGTGCAGCTTGGCAGAGTGTGAATGATCATCTAGATAAATTGAAAAAAAAATTCTCAATTCATGATCATCCTTTCCAAGTCTATTTTGGGCAGGGTCTTAATGCACTGTAGCTGCTGCTCTGCACCCTTGCCTTGGTCTTCCAGGATGCCCGTGTCCTGCAGGCAAGCTGGGTGGGATGAGATAAACAGTCAGGGAAGTTATTCAGTCTGAGCCACAATTGCTAGGGGCAATAGGCTGTTTGGAAAACACAGTCTCTGTGATTAAATGTTACTGGTGATATTTTCATCACCCCCTTTGAATTCTGCAATGCAGGCTATTCCCAGCTTTGGGCAAAGTTGGAGATGACAAAACATTTTCACAATCGTCCCACTGGGCTCCTGAGTCTGCGTTTTGAGAGAAATTCGGTTGCCTTCATGTCAGCCCCTTGCAGTGCCCCATGTGGAGAAGTCGGTGCGTGTCCAGCGCAGTGTGTTTGCCCGTCTCACATGTGGCCTCTTCTCTAAAAGAAACTGTCTGGCCCCAAGGATACAGTGAAAAGCATGCGAAGGGGAAGGTAATGATGGGTTGTATATGCAGCTTGCGTGAAAGTTGTTGCAGGCTGTATGATGCAGAATGGCACAACATTTCCAGGGAAAACCAAGACTTTTTGCACTGAACTGCACTGAATTGTCCAATCCCTCTGAGGCCACCAGCTTATCAGGCTTATATCACAGATTGTTTCAATCTTTAAAATATCTACTGACATGGCCTTCTCGTATGTCTTTTAGATGTGCTTTCCGTTCTCCATGTCATTCATCTTTGCTAAATAAAACAACAACAAAAAAACCTCCTTTACAAGTGATTCTGTCTCCTTACAAATGATTTTATATTATAGGTTTCCATATTTCCACAGCACAGTAAAGAAGAATAAGTTCGCTCACACATTTAACTGTAAACTCCACCTAAAACACGCCCTGAAAACAAGATACTTTTTCTGGTGTTTATTTGGCCTTTCCTTTGTTTCTTAAGTTCAATATTCAAATTTTCTCAGACATCTTGTTGGGTCTGTGAAGGGACAAGATGTGAGAAAGACTCGGGTGTGATGATGTTTGCCCAGTGCCAAGTGGGAAATGTTGAGACCTTTCAGGCAAAGGGTATTTTCCTATAAGATTTCCTGGTTGATTATTAGTTCAGGAAGAAAGATGTAAGCTCAGAGAAACGCAAGAAACTAGTCAAGGCAGTGATCTAAACATGGCAATGAATAAAATTGCCTTAAAACTGTTAAGAAAATGAAATAACTGATGTTTATGACTGGTTATTGCTGATCTGTTTTCTGCTTCTGCATTCCTGTCCAGAAAAGAGCCTTTTATGAGTGGTGTGTTATGATAGTTGTATTTTTTTGTTTTTGTTTTTGTTTTTTTCCAAAATAGTATTTCTGGCAGGCGTCAGCAATACCAAACCCCTATTTATATCCACAGACATTTGGGATTTTCCGTTTGCTGAGCATACAAAGAGTTAAATCTACCTGACCTTCTGCTATCCTACCACGATGCTGTCTGAGACACTTAAAAAAATATTAAAGAAAAATGATGAAGAATGTAAAAGTAAATATGAGAAACGTAGTTACAAATACGAGTGGCCTTGCACATCTCTACAAACTGTTTTGAGGTTTGTCCTTAGCTAAACTGCCTTTGCCAGCCTGCTCTGCTCTATGTTCTCCAACCCTTCCCCCTTATTCCCAGGCAGACTCACACTCTCCATTCGAAAAGAAAAAGGGAAAAATAAGAAAATAAAAATCCCTCACTGTTGCACTCCCTGACTTCATAGTCAGAGCACGTAATTACAGAGGCCGTTGCTGGAAGGGTTGCACGCGGGAGAGGAGTTGCGCTGGGCGGTCTGGATTTGATGAAGCGCCGTCTACATCAGCAGGACTCTCCAAGCACTTCCCGAATAAACAAAGTTTGGCGCTGTGCAATCTCATTCCGTAACGAGTCCCCTTCGGAAAATTTCAGCCTTGTGAAAACTTTAACCTGTGTTTGAAATCTCAAGACCCGGCGTGGCATTCTTGTCAGGCATGCTTGGAAAATGCTGTAATGACTTTCTCGAGTTTAATTATAGCCTCTGATGCTGCCCTATTCCAGGCTCTCTAGCAGGGCTCTATCAAAAGCAGCGATGTGGTCAGCAGCCGGAGAGGCCTCGCGGGGGAGACGAATGTTCGGGAAGAAATGAGACGGCTGGAGAGGAGGGTGGTCGGGAGCGCTGGGCTTGCTCGAGTACCCCCGTCCCAGCCCAGCCCGGGCTCTCCCGGCCGCCACGAGGTGCTGGGGAGAGCTGGGCAAGAGGAGGCCGACGCGTGGCAGCCGCGGCGCCGCGTGCCGAGAGGAAGCCCTGCTCACGGGGCAAACGTGGTCTCTGCTGCTGACTGCACCTGCCAAGAGAGAAACAGCAGCAGCAGCTGCCTCAGATCTCAGTTTGGAAGAAAAGAACTCATCGTGGCCATAAGCAATTTGTTCAAACTCGTTTTGAGTGTTTTTTCTATTTTTCTTACAGAATTGCAAGTCTTGGGAGGGGGAATATACTTTCTCTGGGAAACACATTTGAAAGGAAAGATAAAAATAATTTGAGAGTTTTAATTTAAAACGTTGAAAACATTCAGTTAGGTTTTTAGACAGTGTTCACATTTATATATTTTATTTTCTCTACGACGTGTGCATGGCCACAGTGACACAAATGTTATTTTTGATCATGTGCCTTATCTGAAATAGTCCTTCTGTCTTTTTTTTTTCCTCCCACCTACTGTGATTTAAAAAAAAAAGCAGCCAGCAGTACACATTTGGACATCTTTTCTATTTCACATGTATTTGTTGTATTTCAACTATTTGTATCCTAAGATACAAATCCGATATCAAATCCGATATCATATGCTACTTTTCTATATACAATATTAAGATAAAATCTGATATATTAAAACATGAAAGAAAAAATGGAGTGGATCTGTATTTGCAGTTTTTTTGTTGTTTGGTTACTCTGCATTATGTCAAAAAAATATTTCGGTGCTGTTTTTCTGTATTTGAAGGAGCTTTATTTTTTGCAGGTGAAATGAGATGGGAACTGCAAGCAGCCTGACTGTGGCACCCGAGGAGTCACCCTGGTGTGCGAGCCCTGCGAGGACACGTGTGACAGAGCGAATGTGACGTATGGAGCACGGCTGGTGACATCTCTGGATCAGGGCAGAGCTGAGGCCAGGCAGGGCCTGTCACACCTCGTGACACCTGATCAGGGCAAGGACGTGGGTGTGAAGACTTCCTGAAACAACTTGAGCAAGTGTCTGGGCCAGAGCCCGGTTCTCATGGGGGACTTGAACTTCTGTGACCTGCTGGAAGGCCCACATGGCAGGACAGGAGCGGTCAAGGAGACTTTTGGAGGTGTCGGGGATAACTTCATGTTCCGGGTGGTAGTGGATGGGCCATGGGGTGACACAGAGCTGGAGCTGCTGTTCACCAGCCGGGTAGTGCCCATGGAAGAGTCGATCCAGAGCGGGCAGGGAAAGGAAAGCAGCAGGGAGCCTGGTCTTCAGACAGGGAGAGTTTGGGCGGTTCTGGGAACTGGTACTTGGAATCCTGCAGGAGGCTCCTGTGGAGGGTGAGGGAGCTCAGGAGAGCTGGCAGTGCTTTAGGAGCAGCTCCCTCCAGTGCAAGCGCTGCCCGTCCCCAAACTCAGGAAGATAAGGAGACATCTGGACCAGGGCTGGCTCGAGTGGGAACCCACAATGGGGCTTCTACACAGAGAGGCAACAAGTGGGAGCTGGAGACAGGGACGGGCCACAAAGAAGGAATGCAGAGACATTGCCCGGGCACGTAGGGAGAGTGTTAGGAAAGGCCAAGCCTCAGCCGGGCTTGAGACTTGTAAGTGGTGCCAAGGGCAACACCAAGACCTTTTACAGCTCTGTGGACAGGGAAAGGCTGAACAAGGAAAATGTGGGTCCGTTGCTGAAATGGGCAGGGGATGTAGTGTCAGAGGACAGGGATAAGGCAGAGGCAGTCAGTGCCACCTTGCCCTTACTCTTCACCACCAAGGTGCTGCAGGATATGGTGCTTAGTGGAAGGGTTCAGGGAGGAGAAGAAGTAGCAGGAATGGAAGAGTGTTGAGTCAGGGGTTACTTGAATGCCTTTAGGCCACAGAAGTTGACAAGACCTGATGGACTGAATTTGAAGGTGCTGAGAGCTGTCTCGTGTCCTTGCAAGGCCATTCTCTGTCATCTTCGAAAAGTTATAGAGACAGGAAGAGGTGAATGATGATAAGGAAAGCAAATATTGTACCTGTCTTCAAAACAGGCCCAAAGGATGGTCCCTACAACTCAATCTTCCTCACTTCAGTTCCTGGAAAACCATGGAGCAAGTCTTGCTGGAACATGTTTCTGGGAAGAACAAGGTGACCAAGAAACAGTGAGCGTGGACTGACTAAGAGTAAGTCATACGTGACCAGCCTGAGCTCTGATTTTGCATATGATTAGCACATATATCTCACCCCTTAGGATAGGAAAGGAAGAAAGCTCAGGAACAAGAATAATCATCTAACTAGGGTGACAGTGACAGTCTCACTGCAATGGTAGCTAGTCCCGGCTCTACATTTCACTCTCCCCAGGTCACTGAACGCATGACAGAAGGAATCAGTTGTCTGTCCAGACCAAACACTGGAATTGGTGTAAGGACCCCATACCTACGTGGGGATAAATTTGTGATGTTATATATGCATATGCGTATCCATGTGAATAGTCAGGATGACTTCTGGATGCTTTAGCGGTCTGCAGTTACACACAATTACTGACGAATGACTTCATCCTTGTGCTGAACGTCCCTGCATGAATGAGGTGTAGGCCATACAGAAAGTTAACGTAGTGGTTTGAGTTATTTAAACAGTGGACTTCTTTCAAGAGTCATACCACTTACTCTTTAACCAGGCATTTACTGGCTACTTGGTCATACGTTTTCATTTTTATATAGTGTACATTACAGCTAAGTGTATTTGGATGGAATTCTGCTGCTCAGTGCCAGTACTCTGTCTAAAAAGGGTCATCAGCTCCCTGTGAGATGAATGTAGCTTGTCAGCAATTTAGATGAGCAAATTCACCAGGGTTGTGATGATTCCCAAAGAGCAGCTTCCTGTAATCTTCCTGTAACCATGGAAATAAAGCAAGCAGGACTGCAATAAAAAATAAAAAGTTAAAACTACGATGTTTATGCAGGAGAAAAAAAAAGTAAATTCAATAAGCACAAGATAGCGCCAACATTTCGTGTGTATGCATCTCCAAGTGTGTAACAAAATGAACAAAATAGTGGAGACAATTATCCATTTTTTTTGTTAACCTTTTTGTTTGTCTTTAAATATATTATTGAGTAATAAGTCTATGAGGGAATTTTTAATCAGGAGCCTTTCTGTTCCTGTTAGCCCTGGTAGCCTGATAACTATGGTGTTGCCTTTGCTTTAACAGGCCATGGGCTTTGTGCTAAGCTCAAAACAGAGACAGACTTGTGAGGCTCATCCAGACCTACCCTCTGTGCCTGCAGCTTGGCCCTCTGTGCCTGCAGCTTGGAGCTTCTCCCGCTATAAAGGCAATTTTCCAATGACCAGGTAACTCCTCTCAGATCAGTTTCAGCTTTTGCTTAGTTTTTATAATTGTGTAGCATTACATGTAGTTCTTAACCAAGAGAGAGTGCAAACAAGTAGTTCTGCACAGAACGAACCATCTCCAATCCTGGGCCTAAAGCTCAGCGTGGAGAAGAGGCGTAGGAGGAGAGCAGAGGACTTGAACGCGCCGGCACAGGATGTTAGCAGGAGCACCGGGGTTATGAATCACTGCGCTGCAGATGGTCGGCGAAGGAATGCAACCTCAAGGGCTGCGGAAAAGCAGTTTTAGGGAAAACAAACAGAAAACAAAAACCAAGCATCCAACATAACATGTATGAGAAATTTAGATACAACGTGGACTTGCAGAGCAGTGAATGAAGAGTGATGGGTAGTGCCTGTTAGCAAACACGTAAAAACGAGGCAGAAGCCATGAACACCAATGCTGCTCCTAGCAGAGCAGAAGGAGTAGCCCCTACCCAGCATGATACCCCTCACTACTGCTCAGATAAGTGTGTCTCAGTGCAAACCTCTCTTTTCAGAATGCTCTAACATTAGCCAAAAGGCAAGGTAAAATCAGATAGAGCTGTTTGCAGTACGGAATTAAGTTTTTAAGTTTCAGTTATAATAACTAGCTGGAAGGCTGAAGGTATAACTAATTGCTGGCCAGAGGTCTAATATCAACTGGAATGGATTTAATCAAAGCAATATCCTGCTTCTTCCCTCTGGGAAAAGAGATTAACAAAGCCAAATAAAACAGTAATGGATCAGCTGGATTTCAGATGGAAAATGTGGAGGAAATAAAAGAGCGATTACCTTCAAAAACAGCTCTGATATTAGAGTGTGTGTTGGGTTCTACTTCATTTAATGTGTCTGTAATAAAAAAAAAAGATAAATAGCATCAAACAAGTAGTGTTGTTTGGACGACTAACATGGGGGTTTTCATCTCTCCTAACTTCTTTTCAATGATGTAACTCTGTAATGGCCTACGGGAAGTTGCTGCTTCAGAAAAGCAGTGCAATAGCTGTTTCCACTCAGCATCTGTACAGTGGTCCTGGTGGTGGTACTGCTGTACAACTAGTGTGCGTCCAAGGGAGTTCAGTGCTACCTTGTTTTACAATTGCACTTACTACTGCAATTCATTTTACAAATTCACTTACAAGCTTAGGAGTAAAGAAGAAATTTTTTTTTCAGCATCACTTTGCAGGACCGTATTAAGCCCAAGAAAGCAGTCCTGGGGGATTTATTCCTTCCTGTTTTAGCCAGTATTTGGCCTTATTTATTAAAAAAAATATTTTTTTTCAAAACTCTTTCCAAAACTCATGAGGGAGTGAGGAGGTCTGTCAAGCTGGTGAGATTCTGGAGCCAAGGCAGAGTTGTTCTCATATATTATTGGCATAACTACTGCACCTGTGTCTGCCTAGGAGCTAAAGCATGAAGCTGGAGAAGTTGAACTTGGCAACAGAGATGAAACAAACGTTAATCACAAGGATTTTTCCTGGGTTCTTTCTTTTTAAATGTTGGTAAGCAGCTGCTCGTGGAGTGCAGCAACCAGGCCGCACATCCCTCTTACACGAAAGCATTTGGGGATTTTTTTTCAATAATACTCACTTCCCATAAATGCATCTTTTTATAGCCCCTTCAGGAAGCTTCTCAAAAACAGGATAAAATCTGCGGTTATGCCTGAAGGAGCCTGCAACAACGTGGATTCCCTGCCGGGCAGGTGTGCGGCCGGCTGCGTGCGGCACCGCTGCTCCCCGCAGGGTCTGGCTGCGTCGGGGATTTCTGGGATCATAGAGCAGACTTCTCCTGGAGCAGCCTGGAAGGAATGGAAAAGCTTTCCTTCAAAAGAAACCCTCATGGTAGGGAGAAGCCAATCTGTTTCCTGAAAGTAAACCAAGGTCCTGGCCTGCAGAGGATGAATATTCATTGCTTTCCTGGCCTTAACAGGGTATGGGACACGCACCTGTGGAGTGAGGAGAAACCTGTGCCTTCTTCTGGAGAATCACAGTTTTATGGCATTAAAACATTCAGGTGATTCTGGTCTTTGCAAGGCTAGTTCATATGGAAATAGAAAAAAAATGAAGAGGAGGTAGTTTATTTGAAAAATCTCAAAACATGAACATATCATTCTTAATTTGGAAGTAATTCCCCACTCCGAGCTAACAACCTTAAGAGTACAAAAGACTTCAGTTTCAGTTGAGTAAAATGATTTTTAACGTTTTTTTTTTTTAAATTCTTGAGCTACTGACTTGTTTTTAAAACAGTGTTTAAAGCCAGTTTGAAGCTAAGTTGCTTTTCAATAGCAGCTGTTAGTAACGAGGAGGTGCGCGCGGGCCCTACGTGCACGTACGCACGTGCAGGCACGTTCAGGAAGAGTGTCGAACCCTCCTGTGATTCTCATGAAACAAAATCCCCCTTCTTTGGCCAGTTTTACTTCTAATCTAGCAGCTATTTCACTCGGGGCTATTCGGGTTCTGCAGCCTGTCTCTGCGCTCGCTTTATGTTGCGTGCCTTTCAGCATGCAGCGTTACGCTAGATTTATGACTGCCATCCGCTAATTTATATGTAGATTTAGTTGTAGGTAATGTTTTCCCGTTCCTTTCTGGAGTCTTCCTAGTCCAAATGTTGAATCATGCTGCCTTCAAAAGATCTTTTTTTCCTGTGTCTTGGCCCCCAGGACTTCGACGTGCAACAAATTACCCAGATGTCTGTAGTCTGCTCCTCATTTTGCAGACTGGTTTGCAGGGTCTTCGTGATGTTTGCTGTGCACTGAGATGAGCCGCGTGCTGAAGTAAAGAATAAGAATAATTAATTGCTGAAGAACTGTTTGATATTCCAGCTTGCCTCACTGCTTTCCCTTAATGAAGGCATAGTTTTAATCTGTTTTGAAATACATCAAATGTTCACAAAAGAAAAATCTCCAGGAATTTAAAGATGAGTATTCTGCCCATCCCTGCCTTGCAGCTTTAATCATTATTTTGTTTACCTCACTATTTAATCAAGCTGAAAAAGAACCTCGGAGTTTCGAGCACGCCGTTGCATGTGGCTTTGAAAAATAGAGGGAAAACTACCTGCTAACACATTTATTTCTTTGCTTTATATGCTCAAAAGAACAAGGAAAAGTTGATTTTTTTGCACTCTTGCCATTTTTTTTTTTGCAACTGTTTCTGTAAAGAACCCAGCCGCAACCGTTCAGTGTGTTCAGCTCCAGCACTGTCAGACGCTTATAGGCTGAGCAGGTGGGGGCAGCATATTTGATATGAGAGTGTCTGAAGAGTCTTTTTGGGCCCACTTGGGCTTTCTTCGTTAAAGTTTAAACCTTGCCCTTTGCAGCACTTCCAGACGCGCGCCCAGACTTCCCGGTGAATCACAGCTTTCCCGGAAATCCCTTCCACAAGTGTGGCACTGTTTGCCGGTGTGAGGCTACCTTTATGCGTACGGGATGAAACAAATGATTCAGAGTCTACCTCATATGGACAATTCTGGAAAAAAGCACACTCATTAGGCTGTTAGGAGGTGTTCAAAGGCAAGAGCTATAGGTTATTCCCAGCCTAGTGCTCTGTTAGGTGCTTAGAGGGATTCAGGGTGCCCAGGTAGTGTTCCTTACTGAGCGCACAACAGAGATCTGTAATAAAAGGTAGGGGTCCATGGTGCTCGGTAATAGAAGCAGAATATTTCAGAAGCATCTTAAAATGCTGTCCCCAAAAGCACGTCAGCATTTAAAACTGAAAGACGGCCTCTGCTGAAGGAACCCTGGCGCAGTTAAGGGCCTCTGTGCACGTCAGCAGGTAGCCAAGGGAGCACGCATAGCTGTGCCAAGCGTTAGCGACACACTGCTTGCCACCAGGTGTAGGATGCAGCCACCCTTACATGGTTAAAATGGTTACGTTTTTCACTTCATTTCTTCTTTTAAGGCAGGCTTTGAGCATGCCTTACAGCACTAGGGGATGTGCAATGGAGTAACTGGGGCAAAACCCCCAGAGCAACTGGGGTTCGCACGTACCAGTCAGACCAGAGCACTCTCCTTACCAGAGTCCACTACATCTGTAAATACGTATCTAGCTCATTGGGCTGGATTCCCCTCCTTTACAAATTTAGTTTTTCAAGAGCTGTTTTTCGCTAACTGCTGTGCATCCTCTATGTGTGTGTGTGCCCTTGGTGTGCAGGGCCCAAGGGAGCCCCGGGGTGGCCATCGTGAGGTGGACAAGGTGCTGCCCGTTGTGTGTGTGACAGAAGGGACAAGTGTCACAGCAGGGAGCGCCACTGGAGCGGCCACGCTGCGCGATGGGGTAGAATAGGAAAATGCCCATGACACACATCAAAGGTTTGGAAAGTTCCTCCTTTATTGTCTTGGCATCGTCGTAGATCTTGAAGTCTTTTCTAGTGCAGTTAAGCACATTCTTCTTGTCCCATTCATTTTATTCCACTACTTGCTGTGCTCAGCAAGCAGAGCACAGAGAGCATTTCAGACACGACTGCCATCCTTGGTATCCCCGCACTGGCAGGGGCTGCTGATGTAGCCTGGAGCCTTGGAGGGAAAGCTTGACACTCTCCTCGGAGGTGTCCCGGTTAAAGACAAAAGGCAGTGGGCAAAGATTATGGCAGGAAAAATCCAGAAAAAGGACTAGGAAGAATGGTTTTCTTAGACAAAATAGATCAGCCCTGGAACAGGCTCCTGAGGAGGCTGTGATATCTCCATCCTTGGAAGTGATGAGCCTAGAAAGGCCCTGGACAACACGCTGTTACTTTGACATTTATGCTCAGTATTCTGCTGGAGGCCACCAAAAGTCTGCGNCCTTTGACATTTATGCTCAGTATTCTTCTGCTGGAGGCCACCAAAAGTCTGCGTGACCACGGAGCGGCAGTTCTTAAAATTTATGTATTTATAGCTGCTGTGGGCTTCACGCTGGAGGAAACTATGGCTTTCATTAAGCCACAGTTCAGCAACCCAGAAAAACCATCAGCCTCAAGGATTTCACCAGTGTCGCTTCTGTACCATAAATATTTGGGGCGGAGGGTCTGCATCCTTAGTGTCCTTTCGTGCCGAACAGAGATGCTAGGCCAATCCATATCCCTTCAAAGGAAACCTCCAGCCAGCCGGGACCAGCGTCCTGGCAGCGTGAGCAGCCCCAGCACCAACATTCAAGTGGCTGCGGCACTCGGGGCCGAACACGCACCAGCGTGGGTGCTCGAACCCCCCCAGCCCGACACGTGCGTTACCTCGGGCCCTGGTCCAGCTGCAGCTCTCTGCTCGGCTGCACGAGGTTTTCAAGCATCACTTCAAGCAGGCTGGTCTGGATGGTGCCAGCCCGGGACACCAGCAGTTAAAGAGTAAAGAATAAAACACACTATTAGAGTGCTTTGAAGGCAGCTTAATTTTTATAGCGTATAAATCTGATAGCTTGAAGTTTTTATGAGCCCATTAGAAATACAGGGTGAATTCAGAATAGCTCCGACTTTGACAACCTGTCAGCCAGCAAAATTGCCTCTGAGAACAAAGCGTAATGAAAATATAACGCAAGGAAGCCAAGTATTAAGTTTTTTGTTCCTGTGGCACTTTTTAAAAAACATTTTATATGGGAACCATGTGTTTCCTGAAAGCTTAATTTCAACTTAAGCAAAGCTATTGATCTGCCACTATTATTTTCTGATTTAATTACTGATATTCATAAATGTTAATGCAAAGGCCAGATAAAATTAAAACTGTGTTTGTGGGTGCTACAAACACTTTGAGGAAAAATAAGATTCTATAGTGTATCATATTAATTAACACAGCTAGAATATTGAAGTTAATAAAACCAAACACTGTGAAAGATGAAAATACCAGTAGCAACTAACTGTAACTGCTGGTAAATGTGCTCCCAGCTAACATTTTCTCAGGGCCCTGAGTGCACTAATTGGCCTCCCTTGCCCTGATCAGCCCCACCTGGGGCAGCCCCACGCTCAGCCCACTGCCTGGGCTCCATTTAAGCCCCATCCCAAGGAAATGCTCTCTTTTGGGCAACACTACACATGAAAGAGGAAAAAAAAAAGTCCTGTTTTAGAGGTGCAAGTTCTTTGCTCTGATGGTACCAGCTGGCTTCATCCTGGAGCTGCTTGTACCAGGTTTTCTGGAGCTCTCGACTGCTGGGGCTTCTTGGCTGCCTCTTCTTGCTCTGAGGGATGCTAACAGGTAGGGTCCTTTGCAGCCTTCTGGGCTGCATGAACTACTTTGGCTGAGTGATTGTAGGACAGTGTGGCTCAGAGGATTTGCAGAAGATGTTGGCAAGAATGATCCAAGTCTGGAAAACCCTGATCTTGCAAGAGTGACGTCTTTCAGTGGAGATGCAGGATCCTGAATCCCATAACAATAGTCCTGCTTGCAATTTAGATTTCACAGAGGTTGTTCTGCAGAGTTAGTTTTCCCTTGCTTTATGAAGAGCAGGCTTCTGGAGTCTAGGCACAAGAAGGAAATATCTAATCTGCCAAAGATTCATGCGGGGATTAAGGGGAGGAGATGTTTCTTCCTGGCCCCAAGCACTAGAACAAAAAGTAATAGATTTAATTTCCAATATGATTTTTTTTTTCTTGGCTTTCATTAAGGAATGTTCATATTCTGTCTGCATTGTGCTAGCTGCTTATCAGAAGAATATTTATTAGTAGCGACTGGACTGTATGACATTACTTCACTGTGATTTTGGTTGCAGTCCAGTGGAAACGATGCCTTCCATGTGCCCTTTCACTTTTATTATTCAGCTTCTACGGCGTCTCTTTGAAATACTTAAATCAAAACATGGTATTTATTTGTCTTCGGCTCCCTGAGAGGAAGGGTACCCGTTTCTTCTGCAAGCATTCCTGGTTAATCCTGGAAGAGGATGTAATGTGGAGTTACTGCCAGCTGGTGGATCATAACCAGCAGGTCTTACACAATATTATTACAATGACCAAGTGAGCAGGGGTTGTACTTTTACTGCGCCTGGTGGTTATTCTTGTATCTGGGAGCCTGTTTTGTTAGCCACGTTTCCAAGCAGACTGGCCTTGATGCAGAACTTGTGGTGAAAGTCGGGTCATGTTAAGTTAATAAACTTGGAGCGTTTAGACGTGAAGAATAAAAACTATCTTTTGTGGTGATTAGGTTTTATATAAATGCATCTTTGCAGGACCAAAAGGTGCAGTGCACTTCAGAGGCTGGCAGGAGAGCATGCAAATACCTGGATGCTTCAGAAGATGCTCAGCTCTGTAATGCTCACCTCTGGGTAGAAACTGTTTCTTTAAGGTGTGTTTATATAAAAGGAGCTGGTCATCCCTTTTCCCTTGTTCTCTGGCTGCTGCTAACCTGGTTTGAACTCTTACTCAAGCTGCAAGAGGCTCCTGGGAAGCTCTGGTTTGGCATGTGGCTCTAGGCTGTACGTCCATATGTGTTTGATCCTCATGATGCAGAGGGCACTATGGAAAAATACTTGGTCGTCCACCCAAGCATGTGCTCTGGAGGAAACTTCGGGGTTCCCTAATTCCTTGCTCATTTTCATAGTGCAAGAGCTCCCACGCCCAGTGAGAGGGCATGAGGTGGCTGCGGTAACTGTGGGCACCGCATACGTGTTGTGCCCTCTGCGCTTATGACTACCGTGAAATTAGTCTCCTGGGGAAGCAAAGTGGGTCTGACGAGCTTTAACCTACACTAGGTGATGTCTGTTTGTTTGCTTATAAACCAGGGAGGTGATAAATTTGGGGTTCTCTGCTTGACTCTGTCAGCTGTGGATCTCTTAGTCACCGAGTTACTTTCAATATAAAAGTTACCCAAGTGATGGGTAACCTTTCTCCCCGAAAAGTCCCCTTAAACTGGTAGCATTCAGTGTTCAGCAGAAACACTGAACTCTAAACCTTATGCAGGAATTTTTTATTATTATTTTTTTTTAGCTGGGAATGGAATGGAAAGGAAAAAGGGCAGATAAATGGAATAAACGGAGGAATGTCCCTTGGAGAACGTGGAAAGATGAGGGGGAAGGAGAAAAGAAAGTTACTTTGAAAAGTAACAGATGGAAGCATTGATAGGAATATGTTTGGGTTCCTACAAGGCTGTGCCCTAAGCAAGCATGAATAACAGATCTGGGAAAATCTGAGTAGCTGTATACATCAGCAGTGCAGCACCTTCCTCTTATTGTTCGTTCTTCTGTGTCAACGTTAACCCCAGTGAAGTTTGTCTTAGCTCACTTCCATCAAAATGGTTCCAGAAAAACAAAAAAAGTTGTTTTTCTACTACTGTTTTTTAATTATTTTTTTGACTGTTTATATTATGCCTATTTTATTTCCCTAGGAGGCATTGGGGATTCCAGCTTATGCATAAAGCAAAAATGTGTCACTTCATTGTACATCGCTGCTACTGGGAATGATGTTTAATGGGAAAACAATCTCCTTATCAAAGTCCAGGAAGCCTCTGCATAACAGTATTCTTTCTTAACAATTTAATTCCTTGTAATCATGTAATTCATCAGAAACACCTGAAGGAATGGAAGGGAAGAAATAGCTCATTGCTATTCCTTACTGTGGATTTGTATTAGGGAATGCTTTCATTTGAGGCCTTATATTTGGTGAATAAAGCTCTAGCATTTTCTTGGCATTTATGAAATGAGGGTGTCGGGCCCTTTATTTTGTACTGGGTCAGGAGTCTGGGTGAAAACATGGTGAAAACTAGTCGTACTCTTAAAGGTGACCCACTTTTCTAGTGACTCTTTAACCAGAGGAAAGTGCTAGTGACTCAGTGGTAGTCCAGCTGATGGCCTTAGTGTTCACTTTTTTTTTTTTTTTTTCTCCCCCCATGTGTACTGCTTGCAGAATCAAACAAGTTAAATGACTTAGAGTCATTAAGGTGGTTGGTGTTCTCAGAATTGGGGTTAAGTGGCTAAGCTGGTGTAGAAAAGGGGAATTTGGTGACTGATGCAAGTCTCCAGGAAAACTACTACTCAGAGGTAAATGTGGCATGAATGGAATTAAGATGTGATACAACATTAGTTGTTTTTTGGTTTGTTTTGTGTGTTTTTTTTATGGATTACTCAGTGATGATGAAATGCAAGCATGGTGTATGAGCAAATTGGTACTGATGTAAGAGGGGCAAGACATCACAGGTCTTTGGTGAGATAATGGTTAGAATTCATTTTGGCTAAATTTAGTTATCTGAAGGAAAGTCTTGTCTAAACTGGATTCATACCACACATCTTGAACATATGTGTTTCAGTGGGATGACTAATGCTCTAAAAAGTTTCATTTCTTATCTATTGACCATACTTGGAGCTTGGACAAGCAAGTTGGGGAGAAGGGGAAATAAAAATAAGAACTTGCTTAACGTTAATGCGATTTTAGGTGAGCTGAATCCCACCCAGCGTGTTTACTAACAAAGTACTTCAGTGTGTTTGGGGTATGTGGTGCAAGCTGAGCGCTGCTGCCAAAAGGCGTCTTTGAATTCTTCGTAAAAGGGTCCTCTTAAAACTCCAGTTGCACTTAAAGTACTATAAAGTTACTGTAGGTAACTTTATAACTTCTTTTATAAGAAAACCTGTCTTGTTGAAGTATCAAAACTTTTTTTATCTGAGATCTCGGGCTGCACATCTTTCCCATGCTGGAAATCCACTTAGCTGCTTTCTTCTAGCAAGAAGCCGTGTGTTAAATGCTTGAGCAGCTGCCTTTGTCTTTCTCTCTGGAAAGAAGGCAATTGGGAAACACCTATTTGAAACCTCCTCTATTTCTACTCTAAACCATGTGGCTAATGCCCCGTCCAGGGCAACGCTGGTCGGGTGCACTGGAAATGCAGACAGACTTTTCCTAACTCCAGATGTGGGCCGAACCATTGGAGTCGAGCATGGGAAAATACGATTTCTCACTGTCTGAACTCCTTCTCTTTTGCAGCTTTCAGACTCTTTTTTGTGTGGTGAGATTAAATTAACTGTCACCATTTCCTGCCATTTAAATTGCTTCTTAATTAACTTTCTCTTAAAAAAAAAAAAAAAAAAAAAAAAACTGTTTGAGGCACAAAACTAAGTGTTGCTGTGTATTACAATAACTTCTGGTGCTGAGGAAACATCAGATGCTGTCAACATTTTTTTTAAAAAAAGCTTTACTTGTACCCCATATATTAATTGAGGAATAACGTACGCATAGAATATAATCATGCAGTAAATTTACTGTAATTAAACGTGACTAGAATTAAGTTATATCGGCCCTGCCCACCTCCCCGTGCCCTGCCCCAAGCCCGTTCTCAGCAGCCTGAACCCTGCCCTTCCTCTTACCCAGAGAGCTGCCTGATAGGCCTGAGCCTGAAACTCAGAGCCTGGTTATTTTCCATGGGGGAAGATGTGCTGTAAAACCCACAGCTTAGTAATGAGGTGCTGTGTGTCATGAATTGATGTGGTTTGCTGTAACATCCCCAAGTATTTGAGGAATAGATCTGTCTAGTTAGCCTGCTTGGGTAAACTCTAACTTCAACATTCTTATAGCACAGTTTGTGTCTGTACGTTTATTAGGCTTGGACTGGCGCAAGGAGCATAACCCTGGCCAGCTCCTCTCTGAGGAGCTCCCCTCTGCTCGGGCTCTGTCCGCACACTGGTGTTGCATCTAAAGCCACTGTCTAGGCTGTGTCCAGGCAGGTAGGTTGGGTGGGTTGTAGTAGTGTCACAGTAGCTACAAAAAATGAAACTAAAATCTACATCTGGACCCAACAAAATCAGTTTGTTCGATTTGAAGTGAGGTGAAACCACATACCTGAAACTGAAGGTAGAAGCTATGGGAAGAAACCAAACCTTGTGACCATGAAACAGAAACTCGAAGTTTATCAGTCTGGAATGTAAAATGCAAGTTCAGCTCTTGAACTTGCTTCGTATGCTTGATTTGCTGCGTGATCAAAAGTAGCTTTCTTGATAGTGTTTTGGCATACACAGTATGTCTTTCTCTCCCTGAACCTCCATTTACTGAGGTTAATGGTGCTGGAATTTGCTAGGATGGCAAGACCATGGGGTTTTATAGGAAACACCGCTTCATTTATTTGAAGCTGTGTTAACAGACAGCCTGGACTTGCTCAAAGTGGCAGTGTGGTCAGTGACTAAAATTTCCTTTAAGTGTGTAAAGGAAAGGAAACTAGTAAATGTTCCTGATGTTCATTTCCCTTTCCTGCATCATTTTATTTTGAGCTTAATTTTATTTTAATGTTCACGAAATAGAACTTATCAGAAGCATGGTAGAAGCAGGTTTCATTGAAAAATGCATCCTGGCTTTTGTTTCTGTGAGCTTTTTATTTTTCTTTTCCAACCAGTATCACTCTTTCTCATCTTAGACTGATCCTTACACCATTAAATGGGATGGTAGTTCATTAAATCTTTGGATATGTTGTTCACTTCTTTCTGGTGATATTAAACAGTGCTCCTCTTAGATCACCTGAAAGTGTTTAAGCAAAGTATACTGTATAATCCTCTTCCCTGTTGTGTTTTTAGTAGCATGCTGCACTTGAGTTAGTCCTCCTTAAATTTACACCCGATATTATAATTGTTTCTGTAGCAAACCCCATGGACCAGACTAAGCTCCAGCTGAAGCTGGTCATGGTGCATGGCCTGGCTCTGATCGATTGAAGTCATGCCTATAAAGGTAGGAGCCCCATTTTCTGGCCTACGTTAAATCAGGTTATTACTCTTGTTTATTCATATTGTATGGTAAGTATATATACAGATGAGGTGCTTGAACTCTGCTAAACTGAGTAAGGAAGAGTAAGGGGTAGTAAATGAGACTCCAATTCCTTGGAGTCTCAAGGCTGGCTCCTTGCACTTGAGCTAATGCTGCTCCAAGAACCTTTTTAGCCCCTGAAGGCTTAGTTCATTCCAATTATAAAAATAAATCAGGAACACTAAAACAGAACTCTGTGATTGCAGGCATATCTTAATTCTGTGAAAACTGTGCATCTGAGTCACATGGAGTCAGGCATGGAGACGAGCAGAGTGTTGCAAGCAACTTGGCAGCTTGCTAATCAACTCTTGGGCAGGAAAGGGGGGAAAGTTCAGCTTTTTTTTTTTTTTGGTGTTTCCCTTTTCCTATTTTCTGTTACTGGGAGTTTTATTTGGTTTTAGTTCTGGGTTTCTTGTCTTGCAAAGTCAGTATCTTTTGAAGGGTGGTTGAGGAAATCCCCATCGTGACCAGCTATGTCTTGTATCTTAGAAATACCAGCTCACCATCTTAGAAGCTTTTTTTTGCACTCAACTCTTCAGCACTGCCTTCCGATTGCAGGTCATCTGGCTTCCTCTCTGATTTCCCCTCTCATCCCATGCAAGGAAGTTGTGGGATTTGGGGGTATCTTCAGACATATGCACAGATTTTTGAAGCATCCAAGACGTCTTCCAACTCAAGANGTCTTCAGACATATGTACAGATTTTTGAAGGACTCCAGATTGCTAAGCAATTGCAAACCATATAGCAATTGCTAAGCAATCTGGAGCATCCAAGACGTCTTCCAACTCAAGAAGACCCTATTGTAGAAGGGACACAAGTTTGGCGATAAGCTTTGGACACCCAAAATCACTCCAGGGAAAAGTGCCAGTTCTGAGGAACTTGCCTAAGAAGTGGCCGGGGTCTGAACCTACCTGCCTGGTTACCAGCCATTGAGCTGAGCCAGCGGGGAACTCCAGTGACCTCAGCCTGTGGTTGGGGAAAGCCATCGCGGAGATGGTTGTTAGGCCAGGAACCTTCTGGCTTTCTGGTTTGACCAGTTAGGGTGTGCAGACTTTGGAAGGCGGCTAGTGTAGGTCATTGAGAACGTTCCCGTTCTGGTGAAGAAGTGGGAGGCAGCACTTCCCTGAGATGGCAGTTTGAAGCCCCCTGGAAGTTCGGAGCAGGAAGTTTTAGGTAGTTTGCACAGTGGTGGCATGTGCCAAGGCAGTGTTTGGCTGATAACCAGTGTTTTCTCTCCTGGTGACTTTCCCAAGCTTTGCCAATCAAAGCTCTGCTCATGCTTTAAGGCTTTGTCAGGTTGATGCACCCTGCCTAACTCTCTAACCTGTAGCCAGATAAGAACACCTGGACACGGGGTGATTTGCCCTGTTTCCCCATTCAAAGCCTTCATGTCAGTGTCCGTGGGTGGTTTGCGTCACTGTTGAAGCCTCCCTCGGTTAAGCAATTGAGGACTGAGGCAGCGCAGTCGGCGTAGCCTGGCCGTCCTGCCTGGGTGAAGAGGGAGATGATGGGTGGATGTCTCCAAGTGCTGCAGTTCTCAGCACACACCGCGTACAGAGGGCATGAATCGGATCACATAATTGCGCACAGTTCAGGTTTCCATGGGTTTGATCTCCAAGTATATGATTTTAGGTTGAAAGGCTGAATATAAAGCCCTTATGAAAGGAATTAAGTTATCTAGCCTGTGGGGATAACAGCCTTAGCTCCACATAGGCTTGCAGCGAGGCAAAGCTCTGTTTGCAGGTGGTGCATGTAAGAATGGTAATGATTCTGCAGGAAGCTTTTGATTTACTCATTTTTGCTCTCCTGGGGGAAGAGTTTTGACCTGTCAGGGCGTCTGCCTGAAGAGCACTTTGATGTATAATGTTTGGTGCTAATGGTGATCTGGCGTGGTTCCATCCAAATCACTAGAAGGTGAATTTCCTGGAGGAAAAGGATAACAGGAATCCCTTCTTCATTTTTTTTGTGCGCATAATTTTGTGCGGTGTCCAGGCAGTGAGCTCTTCCAAGGATCTTTAATATTGTGCAGTTGCAAGGTCCTTATTTAGTGTCTTACAAACATGAAGCCTCCTGTTTCAAGTTAGTTGGTAAAGAATTTTTACTCTGAAGCAGCAGAATGAAGTGCTTGGAGGCGAACTGATAAGGAAACCAAAGGCACTTTTCAACTTTAATGACTTCCTTCCCTGCTGCTGAAGTTGTCGTCAGCAGTGCGGAGCTGTTGGTTGGAATCCACACTTGGCTGTAAACCTCCGAGTCAAACACTTTCCTGATGTGTTTAATGTGTTGTTACTTGTTGATCTGGGTATGCAGGAGTGCTTGTGTGGTCTGAGCTTTGATTCAAGCCAAAAATCCCATCAATCAGAAATGGCAGCAGGCAAACCTCTTCTATCCATAAAGATGTGCTGAATCAACAAATATTAAGTCTTTTATGTAAAGAATTAATTTTCAAAAATTCTCCATTTTTTCCAATCTGAGGAATTTTTGACCCCTCTGTCATGCTACCATAAAGACAACAGCTCAGTTAGAGTTCTCTGATCTTTTCTTTTATATTGATACTAATGATTAAACATCTCATTTTCACTAACTTGCATCAGTGAAGCTGAAGCTCCAGGAGGAGAGGGCCCTGGGTGCAGGTGTGTAGGAGCTGTTGGTCCTCGTGTGTCTGCAGCAGGTCAGGTAGACGCGGCAGGCTGGTGGGCAGCTCTGCTCCCCAAGCCCATTTGAAGAGGGACAGGAAAGAGAACCAAATCTCTCCTCAGGACTGAGGATTGGGCTGATTTTGGAAGCTTTCCCCTGGGACCACGAGGCACTCCTTACGTTTCAGTAGCTGCTCTCAGCGGACCGTTCACAGGACTTGTTGAAAAGTGGCGTTCCATCCCATGGAGTAATTTGCATGAGCTCGGGGAGTTCCCGATAATTAGCTTCTCATTGCTAAGAGTGGTTTTCCCCTTTTCTTGACAATGTGTTGGCATATCCATTTCCCTCCTTCCTATTTGCAGTAAATTTCCAGGAGTTTGGGGCTAAGCTTGAGGCAAAGCATACAATTATGACCACAGTATTTAATACTAAACTTTGTGATGACTGTGATGAAATTGCTGTTCTTTTACGGAAGTTGTTAATGTGATGCAATGTTGGGAATGGGTCTTAGAGGATACAGTCTCTGTGCAAAAACTATGTACATGCAGTTTTGACTCCCCTTTCTTTCCCACTGGAAATGGGAAATCTGCACATAGTTTTTTGATGAGTTTTCCACAGGGTCAGTGCCAGAGTCTTTATGTTGATTGACTGACTTAAAAAAAGCTATTAAAGCTTCTGCAGTGTGTTAGGGAAACTGCTCCTAGCATGGAAAGTTTTCCCAAGAGGCTTCAGCACAACTTTCAGTAGCTACCACCCATCATTATTGTCATTTCCTAGGCGATAGTGTAACTTCCTAGGTGCAATACTCGGTCGCATTAGACGTATTGCAGCGTGGTGAGCGGCGTCGCATGCAGCGGACGTCAGCCGAGCAGCAAGGCGCCACGGCCACCGCTCGCCCTGCGCTCCGCGGCGCCCACACGTGGGGCAGGTTCGGGGCCAGTGCAAGCAGCTCTTTCCTGTGCTTGCAGCTTGCAAAACTTCAGTTGCCCAGCAAAGGTCCCGACGAACACGTAGGTTGCAGGCAGTGCTGTGCATCTTGTAGTAAGAGCGCGCTGATGGCGCACACGTGATTCATGCATCTTGCATCAGCCCGTCAGTGTGGTAGAGTTTAAAAAAAAGTTCCCTTTTTTTCTAGCAGGAGACTGTTGACATCTTATCAGTCTGTCCAAGAACTGCTTATTTCTCTGAATATAGAGAAGTAACTTTCCATATGGATAGATATCATATGGAGAAGGACTGGAGTGTCTAAACCCCTACGATCTCCAGAAATTTGCATTTAGAGTGTTGGGTTGGCTGTTTTGTGTTCAGATTTACAATGGACTATATTTTAAAAAAAAGACTGATCCTAACTGTTTAATTGTTTTAAGAGACAATACTGACTTTCATAATAAAGTGAGCCTGCTGTAATCCTTATGCAGTGCATTGTATTAGGAAAGCAGAAGCAATACTACCTCAATTTATTTGACTGTTGTCAAGTGCTAGAGGACATAGGTACGATATTTGCAATGGTTCAAGTAATTAGTGATGTGCTGTGCTCTGGTTAAGAACAGAGATGGAGA
>VWPW01010175.1:0-23911 GCA_013389825.1 Crypturellus undulatus
TTCTATGATTCTATGATTCTAAGTGACAGTGAAACTCCTGTAGTCTGAGGCTAGAGTTTGGGGAAGAGTTAAGTGGCTGAGGATTTATTCATGAAACTTTCAAAACACAAAATCCCCAAATCGGTGAGATAGGAAGAGACTTTCGGACATTATCTAGTGCAGACCCCCACTGACAGCAGGGTCAGCTAGAGCAGGTTGATCAGGACCTTAAAATAAGTGTGAGTTACATCATTATTCTTGATATGCGTGATCTTGCAATTGTTTATATTAAATTTCTTTCATTACTGTTTCAGTCAGTCTCTATTTTTCAGAATGTTTCTGTGACCCCCAACAGGGTTTTGTAGCCTGGAATAACTGACTTTTAATCTTGTGTTGCTGAGCAATATTATCACCATATTATTTGCATTGAGACTGTATATCATCATTATATATCTGTTTGGACACTTACTTGCTGGAAATGTGAATAAGAAAAACAATATTTTGTCTCTGTAGTTATTTAAACATTAATATTAGATGTGACCTCTTGATCGGAAAGAGATTGCATTCTCTTTTATTAAATTCCAAATAAATGACTAATAAACAAGTCAGTAGGGTGTCTCTTTAAATTTCTGTCATGCAGTCAACATTGTTTTTTTTCAGAATGTTGTAATCAGTTTGTAATCCAAAAACCTATCAGTTTCTGAAAGGGGTCAGAACATTCACAAGGCCCAGGAGGCCTTGAACAAGAACAGGGAAGGTGTGCTGAGAGTGGAGGGTGACCCCCAGCATAGGCGAGGTCTGTTCAATTAGACTGGTCATTAAGTCAGAAGAGGAGAAAAGGTGAGGCACAGACACACCTCAAGCACACCTGGCACCTCTAGGTGCACACCTCTAGCACCTGAAATGGGGCTCCTGGACAAATGGGCAGGGGATCTCAGGTGAGGCTGGCCAGTGCAGTAAAGGACTACAAATGTCCTCATGCATGAAATTGTTTGTTACTATATTATAAATATAGATGAATGTAAATTTCCCTTTACACACATACACAAAAAAGAAAAAATATCTTCCATTGTTTTTGTTTAGACAGAAAATAAATCTGTTTTTGTGGATATGTCCATTTCTGTAAAAAATATCTATATATGATCTTATTGAAAACAAAGCTAAAGTCAAGATGCAAAGTTAAACACAAATCTTCTTTCTCATCAGAATTTTATCTAACTAATATCCCATTTTCATATCTCTAAATTCACCTATATACATAAAAATGTAAATTTGCCCTCATATTACTAAGAAAGGAACAGGGCTATATGAGTCATTTATAAATATCCTCATGATGTATTCGAATTGTGCGCTGGTAAGCAGCAAGGTAAGATCTTGAAAAGGCAGCTAAGTGACAAGACAGATGGATTATGAGTTCAAAAAGTAGCTGGAATGCTAAAAGCAAATTTGCCCTTGAGGGAAATGAAGAAAAACTATTAATAGCATTACTCGTACATCAAGTGTGTGCACAGGACAAAATATATTTGTAGAACAATATCACATGCAGGCTAATGAGGGGCATTAGAGGTACAACAGGGATTGAATGGTGTAGGACAGAGGATCCCAAGCAACACTGCTGGGAAAGAGCTTCAAAGTCCTCTGTATGTTGGCATAAAACTGTGTTCTACTGTTGCTACTGAATACCTGATATCACTGAATACCTGATATCACCACTGCAACTGTGCTGCTGTGACAGCTGTTGCTGATGGCTAGACTTGACAAAAAGTGTTTGCAGATGACAAGCTCAATAAACATTTGTTACCTGATTTTAATAAAACATTAAAGAGAAAAAATGGTAGAAAACTTGCTTTATTTCACAGAAATAAAATATCAGCATTTCTTTTGCTACCCTAGTCGGTTCTGCAGTAAGCCAGTTTCTGAAGGACATTATACATAAATATTAGATACTTCTGCACTCATTTTTCTTGTATTTGTTTTTCTGTGCATAAAGTGTCACTCAGCACTGACAGATAATAATGTCAGATAACAAGACATTAAAAATATGAAAAGCCACTTAGTAATGAAAGACCATATTTACGTTTTTTGCTGTATGTATGGTTCACCCCTATAGTATTGTGCTTGTTTCATAACCGCTCTTAAAAGATCAGATCTGAAAGCCCACAGAAAGGTTTGTGTAGCAGAAAGCTCGTCAGCTTTTTCAAGCCATCATTGGTATAATAATATTACTGCTCCTCCAAACCCTATCTTGCTATATCCTTAAACTATCACAGTTATAATCACACAAATACATTAAGTCTCATTGAGGCTGTTAAATTTTATCTAGATTGGAAATGCATATGCTTCTCATCTTTTAAACTCAAACACGTAGACCTTTCTGTATTATAGGAGCTTCCTTCTTACAGTGTATTGTATGCGTTAAACTTCCTCTTTTAACAGCAGAAAGACTTGTTAATTTTTAAATAAGCCTTCTCTCTGTGAATATTCCCCTATCTCCTTTCAGTTCCAGATATTTGTCAGGAGCAGTGATGATGACAGGGCTGGTGATGCCATTCCAGTCACAGCCGCCAGCTCTAACAGATGACAAAAGCAGCAACCTTTTTGCTCTGTCAGTGCAGCAGCAGCAGCTTTTTTTCTTCAGCTATGAGAAGGCTTTATTATATGTGGGGATTGCAGCCGTACTGTTAATGAGACCTGTTGTACGTGACAGAAACAGAGATAAGGAATGGCGGACGGAAGATCTCGCGGTGTCACGGAACAGGCAAGGGTTTAACCATATTAGGGCAAAAAGTGATATCTGGAGCCTAATTGGTACATAAGACAACTTCCACCTGGACAGAAGTTATAAGAACCAGCAGCGTATTTCAATAAACGTCATTTGGCATATCATCTCATAGGTGTCAGTGCTTCTTGACCGTGAGGTGGATGGCGTCAGTATTCCCTCTATAACCACGGACAACCACCACGGGTTGATAACGAACCCGACAATTATATATTTAAAGTGTATATCCACTGCCCTGTGAAGAGCCTCATAAATCTGGCTCTAGCAGTTCTATTCCAGTTGCCATCATCAATACCAAAGAGACTTTATTTAGGTGAGTTGGACATCTTGATAATATCCCTAAGATCTCAACCAAAAATTATCGACTTGTCATATGATAAGTAGTTTCCAGAAACTGATAAATTGCATACTATATAAAGAAAATAGATGAATAATGCTACAGCACTTCATTAAAGGTGTAATCAAGCTTTAAATAAATATCTTTTCATATACATTTTTTTTTTTTTTAGTTTCTCTACAAATCTACTCCACGAAAAGGTTTAGAATATTGTAATTATTATCTGACATGCCTAGTAGCCTTTTAAATAAGCGATATTCAACTTCACATTTAATGGCTATTATAACTACTACATGTGTATAACAGAATGTGTACAACGAGAGAGTTATATAAAAAGCATTTAGTGCATTTTCTGTTCATTTGCAAAGCTTTACTTTTAAACTTCTTTACTACATTCCTACAAGAAAGAAGTTGAGCAAGGCAGGCAGGAGACCTGTGTGGATGGGCAAGGAGCTGTTAGGTAAACTTAATGAGAAAAAGAGCATATACATAATGTGGAAGAAGGGCCAGGCCACACGGGAAGAGTATAGGAACATTGTCAGAGAATGCAGGGATGCAACGAAGAAGGCCAAGGCCTGTTAGGAATGAGAGTTAGCAGGAGATGTCAGGGGCAACAGGAAGGGTTTCTATAAATACATCAGCAGCAAGAAGAAGACTAGAGAAGATGTTATTCTCCTACTGAATGGGTGCCTTAGTGACAGAGGATGCCGCCTTTGCTTCTGTCTGTACTGCTAAGGCTACTCACCATGAACTACAGAGCCTGGACACAAGAGAGAGAACCAGGAGAGGGGAGGACTTTGGGATGGTCGAGGAGGATTGGGTTAGGAATTATTTAGGCAAAATGGACACCTATAGATCTATGGGCCCGATGAGATTGCACCCAGGAGTGCTGAGGAAATTGGTAGGGATTATTGCTCAGCCGCTCTCCATCGTCTTCAGGGGGTCATGGAGAGCCAGGGAGGTGCCTGGGGACCGGAAGAAAGCCAACATCATTCCAGTCTCCAAAAAAGGCAAGAGGGAGGAGCTGGGAAACTACAGGCCTGTCAGCCTCACCTCTGTGCCTGGAAAGGTGATGGAGCAGCTCATCCTAGAGACCATCTCTAGGTATGTCAAGGAAAAGAAGGTGATTAGAAGTAGTCAGTATGGAATCACCAAGGAAAGTCGGGTTTGACGAACCTGATATCCTTCTATGATGGGATGACAATGGCAGAGCCATGGATGTTGTCTACCATGACTTCCACAAAGCTTTTGACACCGTCTCCCATAACATCCTTGTAGGAAAGCTGAGCTAGTGGGGGTTAGATGAATGGACAGTGAGATGGATTGAGAACTGGCTGAATGGCAGAGCTCAGAGGATTGTGATAAGTGGGGCCAAGTCTAATTTTAGACCTGTGGCCAGTGGTGTCCCGCAGGGGTCAGTTCTGGGCCCGGTGCTGTTCAAGTTGCTCATCAGTGACTTGGATGAGGGGACAGAGGGCACCCTCAGCAGGTTTGCAGATGACACCAAACTGGGAGGAGTGGCCTAACTCCCGAGGACTGTGCTGCCATTCAGAGAGACCTAGACAGGTTGGAGAGTCGGGCAGAGAGGAACCTCGTGAGGTTCAACAAGGATCCTGCACCTTGGGAGGAGTAAGCCTAGGCACCAGTACAGATTAGGGGGTGACCTAATGGAAAGCAGCTCCTCAAAAAGGGATTTGGGAGTCCTGGTTGAGGACAAGTTAACGATGAGTCATCAATGTTCCCTCGTGGTCAAGAAGGCCAATGAGATCCTGGCCTGCATCAGGAGGAGTTGCCAGCAGGTGGAGGCAGGTGATCCTCCCTCTCTACTCTGCTTTGGTGAGGCTGCACCTGGAGTATTGGGTGCAGTTTTGGGCTCCCCAGTATAAGGACATGGAACTTCTAGAAAGGGTCCAGCATAGAGCAACAAAGATGATTAAGGGACTGGAACATTTGCCATATGAGGGAAGACTAAGTGAGCTGGGCCTGTTTAGCCTAGAGAAGACAAGACTGAGATGTGATCAATATGTATGAATACTTGCGGGAAGAATGTAAAGAGGATGGGGCCAAACTCAGTGGTGGCCAGTGACAGGAGACGGGGTAATGGGTATAAGCTAAAACACAGGAAATCTCATCTCCATGTGAGGAAGAACTTCTTTCCTGTGAGGGTGACAGATCCCTGGAACAGGCTGCCCAGAGAGGTTGTGGAGCCTCCTTCTTTGGAGGTCTTCAAAACCCACCTGGTTTTGACCACATGCTCTAGGTGTCCCTGCTGGAGCAAGGGGGTTGGACTAGCTGGTGTCTAGAGGTTTCTTCCAATTCCAACCATTCAGTGATTCTGTGATTCCGTAAACATACTTAGTTAAATATGCAGAAGCTAATGAATTTATCTAAATTTTCAATATGAAGATTTAGTATTTAGTGGGCAGGTAGCTCTCGATTTGATTAACGCTGTCACTTTGGAAATCAAAGATTAAATAACTTGGAGTCATAGCATTTTAAGGCAGCAAGGATATAAGTAGCAGGACATCAAAGTGCCATTTATAGATCAAATTTTCTTTCCCAGATGCTTTGGGTGAAACCAGGTTCAGTATCATGTTAGTGTCCTGATAGAAATCTGTCCAAAAAAAAAGGTGTCTTTACCAGGTAAGAAATTGTTTGAAAGGGCTCTCGATGATCTCTTTCCTCATGAAGGCAGGGAGGGAATCATGAGGTGGAGGCACCAGATCAACCAATGATGGTAGGGGACTGTAGCAGACCACTGGCACTGCAGTCAGTCTGTTCTCGCTTTCATGAGAGGCAGGCAATTGAAATGCTACACTAGGCACTGAAGGTAGCATGATGATTGGAATCAGTGGTCCCTTTGTTTATATTGCTTTGTAGATAATTACGGATATCTAGTAAAGGCCAGACAGTACATTTTTGGTGGAATACTGACCCAAGCTGTATCTGGCAATCATAAGCATTAGAACCTTTGGAAAGGACTGAAACTGATATTAAAATATATTTGTTTCCTACATAGACATTTGGCACTTTTCTGAGGAAATACAGGGTATTAGAGTATTGTATCTAGTATATGGCTTGTTTTAACACATCCCATAAAAAATACATGTTATTACTGCTACATACATTCTTATTGGGGGATAAGAAGCTCACTTAGGAAGCATGAGTCTGCTTGTTCCCATAGCTCTCATGGAAGGGAATGAGTTGGAAAGAGAATGTCCAGGTTCGTATTTCCATACAAGTATACCAATTTTTAAGGCTGTAGCCTGAAGAGGGGACAGTAGGAGAATAATCTTTGCCTTTACTGAATCTCAGCCACTGTACAGTGAGCAGCAAGACATCTTGATATGAACCTGGTGGCTTGTACTTTTTTGGTTGAGAGACTCCTTGTTTAGAGTCTGTCTCTGTATAGCAGTCTCCAACTATTGGCTGTGAGATACAGCTTTCTATGCACTAGCAACACTTTAGTGCCATAGCCAGGGCTCTGGTTTCTCCCTTGGAGGGCAGAAATTCACATCCTGAAAATACCTCTGAGTCCAGGTAAACAATGTCTGCAGAAATGTTTTTGTCTTCTACTGTGCAAAAGGCAAAAGAAGTGCTGGCAGTAAGTGCTGTAAAAAAAGTCCTTACTTGGTGGATCCTGCTTATTCCTGAAAGCATTCAAGGAAGAGGCATCTGCTTCCAGACCAAATTCCTGCTCTGCAATAGTTTGTTTCCTTATTAATTTACCTCCTGCTTGCTCAGCACGTTGACTGTTTTTGATCCTACACTGAGACATGACACTCTTCCCAAGGTTTGTCTAGGGAATCTGGGCAACTGATTCACCGCCTTGTGCAGTGGGAGCAGTTCTTCTTCTTTGGGAGCCATCCATGTGAAGACAACACGACTGTGCCTGCTACCGGATAAGCTGTTTTTTGACTCAATATATCTTTGGAGGCTACAGGACTTGCCCTGAATGATTTTATTTATTGAAGGACTTTTTTTTTTCCACAAGATTTTTCTCAAAACAAAGCCATTTATATAAGGAATTTAATATACCAAAGCAAACAGGGTTTCTCTCCAAGTCTCTCACTGCATAGAGATTGAAAGAATGTAGTTTATGCTATAGCTATCAATGACTTTCAGTTCCATATTCTCTGGATTCTGCAGACCTCTGTTTTTTGATTGTTTGTTTGCTTGTTTGTTTGTTTGTTTGTTTTTCCCATGGGTTTTTCCCTATCAGAATCTGGCAATGCATTTGAAAAGTGGCAGAAAACAAAAGTTACAGTTTTGACCTAATTTAAATTTACATAGTATTTTTCTCAAGTTTTCTCAAGCATATTATAAATAACATAATATTGCACAAATTACTTTGCCACGAGCATAAAATGAAAAATATTTAACTATATCATGCTGTAGTTTAGGACAGGAAGTCAGTAACAACATACCTTTTTAAACTAAATGAGAGAGATATATAGTTTTTGAAATAATTGAGCACCAACACTATTGGTTGGACAGTAGCAGGGCATTTAGCTTTCATGAAAAAAAAGTCATGTCTCTAATTAGGGCTCTGATTTTGTCTCATCAAAACAGTAATTCCATATATTAGAATCTGTGTTGCCATTCAGCCATCAAAGAGGATTCAAGACACAAAAAGAGGGACTGATATGGGGAAAGGCAGTTTAGGAACAGTAATTCAGTAAAATCCTAATGTCATGAAACAAGAAAGAAGTACCAAGAATCTAAAAACTTGTTTGTCGTGGCCTTTGAGACTCTTTTGAACTCTTATGAACTCTTTTTAAAATCACTGCTACAAAAGTTCACACAGATAAGTGTGGTGTCAGTGCTCATCAGTGCTTATTTGCCAACAGGTAGCAGAAAAGAATGTCAATAACTGTTGGTGTTACTATCATGCAGAGGCATCAACAGTCCAAAATACAGATGGATTAGGTTCATCTACTTCCTTAGAAAATGAACAACCTGAGTAGAAAAGACTATGAAACTAGAAATACACTTATGCAGTAGATATTTAGGAAGAAGGGATGAATCAGATGGACACTTGAAAACTTGTAAATCTAACTTCACTTTTCTATTTTACAGTACATTTTAAAACATATAATCTTGTGCTCAAATCTGTAGCAGTGGAGTTCCATTGTCATGTTCTTCAGGAATGGGTATATCCTTTAAGGAAAGTGGTCTGAGCACTACAACAAGGTCAAAGAGAGAGCTGGAAGATAATAAACAGACAAATGGACCTTGTGCTAACTTCAACAGATAAAAATGAGAAGAATAGCTCTATAAAGAGAGAAAGACAAGAGAGCTGAAACACACATTATTAGAACTACTGTTTGACAAAAGGATAAAACCAGAAATAGAGAAACAGCAAAGTTGCTGGCAAGCACTGTCATTAAGTGAGGAATCTGGATTCAGTCCTAGCAGGCTGCTGTACTTTCATTCTCAAAAATCTGTTAAGGGCATCCAAAAGAACCAGATAAATGTAATTGGCTTGAAAATATGATGGATACAGCTCTTTGAACTGAAGAGCTTGTGAGGAGAAAGGGAAGAGAAGGCTGTTGCCAGAAAATGAATCTCTCTGTGGGCTTGTAGCTCTAATAATGACCACGAATTAAAATACTAGTGTAACGGCCTAGATAATTAAAAAGAAAAATGCAATGCTTCAGTGGGAAGCACAGAATGTCTTAGAGAAGCAGAGCATGACAGAGGTGTCTTTCTTGTGTAGAATATTATTTGTAGTAACAAATTTGCAAATTTGTTACCAAAATCAGAAATAATCAGCAGCTGTGGTAAATATATTTTCCATATAAGGGTTTTTGGTTCTTGCTTCAGTTTAATAGCTAATATTATGAAAAAGTTTCACAGTACTGGGAAAAAATGCCAGCAATTGGTTGTATGCCAGCAATGTCACAACCTTGGTAATCCATTTGCAATGTGTATAGATATGTTTGCCTGACAAAAATCTGCTGGGCATTTGTAATGATCTTTCTTCACATCCATTCAGACACTATGCTTGCTTGGTGACTTTTACTTTTAAAGCATATGGAATTTTCCAAATGGCACTCCCAGAAACACAGATGTTTACCTGAAAATAGAAAAGAAATCTTAATTTACTGTCAATGGAAATTCTCTACATATTCTTAGAGAACGCTATATTTCTTACAGGATTTCTTGTGTAACTTAATGACCAACTGAAGAAACTAGTTCTGACATTAATGGACACAATACTGTCTCTTAAAAAGGCATTGTCATAGAAAATACTCAGAAAAACATCATTAATGTCAATATAACCAGTTCTCATCCTGTGTCTTAGAAATAACATTACTTTTCCCAATAAATTGATTTTTTTTTTAATCTGATTTGGGAACTGGTAAGTATTATTGATTAGATAAATAACTAGTGGCCTAAGAGATAACATGTGCTGAACTGCTGATTGCCTAAAAAAGCAATACAAAACAAAATAACAAAATAGCAACAAAAAGCTTGTATTAGTGCTAATATCAAATGCCTCAGGTGAGCTGAATAATCCTGAATTGGTGTAGCTGCCAAGCTGAGAAAAAGCACACTTCCATTGATAAGATGGTTTCATTTTGTCTTTTGGATCTTTTAGAGACTTCTGAATATTAGACAAACATTTCCTACATCAAGGACACTCTCTGCAAAGATCTGCAGACTTCTATTTTATTTTACCTTTGTTAATCAGTTAATGAAGCCATGAGAATAGCTGGTGAAGTCTCAGAAATTATAGTTTCTTCAATACAGTAATTTTTCCCTCTCTCTCTCTCGTCCCTAGAGTGTTTCAGCTCAGTGATTTTCCTGTTTATAATTTTGATGAGTATATGAATAAAAGCCAGCTGCCTTTGGTTCAGCTTAGATAAAGTAGAGGTGATATTAATGAATAAGATGAAGTAATAGAAGTATATCACAAAGGCTGAATACGCCCATTTGATTTTCCCTCATTCACTGCTAATATTTGCAAATCAGATTTCTGGTAATCTTCCCAATTACTGTTGAAAGATAGCCAGGGCAGCTTCACTTATTTGTATCTGGCTAGGATGAGATGACCTCTTCTTTGTAATGCATACCCTGCCACTGTGTTCCTCACTTTTGTCATCTGATGACTAAATTATTATAGTGCTTCCTACTTGAGCCATTTAGAAATCAAGCAATCTACTTACTAAGGAAGATATATAACCACAGGCATACTGTGCCCAGGTTATTTTTTATTCTCTTTTTCTCTTATTTTATTGTCACCTATGGACCAAACGTAAACTTGAGATGTTACTTTTTCTGGGTAAAACTCTGCATAACTTTGGTGCTGTGATAGGAGATGAAACTCATGTAGAAGGTCTGCAAAAATGACATCTTTAAAGATCATTGGGGTCTGGAGCTGGTAATCTCCACTCTGCCCCATGTCTGAAGGAATTCATATGTGCTATTAAGTAGAGAAGCTTTACAGAAAGCTGAATGTTTTTTGAATATAATTTATAGTGTAGATAATATGAAATATTTGTTATAGTTTTTCCTTTTGTTTTAAGCCTTGATGAGTCACTTTTGTGCAAGATGAACATAGCTGATGGCTTATCTTCAGGAAATGTGTTATTTTAAGGTAAGAAGAATGCAACATTTTAAATATTATTATATTTCTAGGTCTTTTTTCAAAAATTTTTTGAATTTGTTACAAATTGTCTCCATGTTACAAATATTATCAAAATCTTTTCTGCTCATGAAGCTGCTTTGTGAATCTCATCCCATTTTTAAATAAACACAACAGACCCATAGCACTGTACAAAGGCTATTAATGTTGTAGGCAGAAAGCCAAAATTGAAAAATTGTAACTGGGATTAGAACAGGCCTTTCACTTGGCAACAGATAGAGATTGTATTGCAAGGAATAAAGGAAGAAAGAATGAAACAAAGAAACAAACCAACTAGGCCAAAAACAAACCAACTAGTGGAGAAAATACATAAACAAAACAAAACNATTAAATCGTGTTTATTTTCCTTTCTGATATAACTTTCAACACCATCATGATATTTCACATTAAATGCAATATCTAGATATTTTATATGCAAGCAATTCCTACACGGTTTAGATCTAGTAACAGAACACTTTGAAATGTTTCTCATTTTTACATTTACTTTTGATTAAGTAGGTTCCTGTATTTAAACTCTTGCAGCATTTAACTGATAGACTCTGGAATGTGAAATCTAAATGGAATATGATTGTATCAAGCACAACAGAATAGCTTTGACGAGCAAAATCAATGAGTTATTCAAGCCAGGTTAAATAATTCTGGTTTGTAATTTTTCTGTAGTAACACTGATATTTTTAGATCTATTTACTATAATTAGTGCCCTGGATATCTACCTTGTTAAAACAGGGTGAAATTTATCTGATTTAGCTCTAGCACTGGTGCATCATTACGTGAGACAATGTGTTGCTGTTATGCTTTGTTGTTTCTTGTATAAAAAAGAAAATGTGCGTCTTTTAGAAAATATCTGTTGATACAAATCACAATTAATTGTGAAATATGCAACAGATGGTGAAACTTATAATCATTCTATCAGACTAATAGTATGCTGTCTGCATTTCGGAATTTGCTTTTCCCCAAAGATGCAGTTGGGCTGAAGCCATATTGACAGCTGGTATGTTCCTAATGTAGTTAGTTTGATATACCTCATCTATTAAATTCTGTGCATTTTCCAAAATAACAGATGACAAGTGCAATTGACCACCTGGGAAAAGGCATCTTCAGTAGAAAACTTAAAATGATCTTTTTTTTGTGATTGTAGAGATATGCACTGTTTTTCTATTTTGGATGATATGATAAAATACTAGTATACTATTTGTCTTACAAAAGTACTTTTTTTTCTTGTACAAACATAGTGATCAAAAATATTCTTGGGATAACTAACAGATGCTATGACTATCATACTTTTAGAAAACTATGACATGCTTATCAGCATCTCTCTTCAAATCTGATATTTAAGAATCATGTTACAGAGACTCTAAATTAAGTTATCAATTTCAGGCAGAAGTGCTCTAAAATGAATACAGAATATATATTCCAGAAAGATGTATAAGATATAATCATTTGCAAGAATCAACAATTTTTCTGCAGCAGGCAATACACAGTGATAAAAATATTTACAGAAGATCTCTTTTGCTGAGTGAAAGTACCACTGTGTATTATTGATGGTCCTGACATGAAAGAAAGGAATCATAACTGCTTGTGCTTTCTCATCATAAACATAGTGTACACACTACAGATAATTTATTCCTGTTCAATTCAAAATCCTCTGGATTCTGAAAAGAAAGTATTTTCAGGGGTTCGTTCAGCCAATTTTAGTACCAACTCTAATGATGATATGTTTATAAATCTTGGCATATCTTATTATGTGTCATCAAGTCTACAATATCCTACATTATTATTCCTTAATAAGTCTATCCTTTCCCAGAGTATAAGCCTCTGCTACCCAGCTTCATGACCTGTATTCATTAATAGCTATCAGAATTTTCTTGGAGAAGGATTTAGGAAATACGCATCACACCGGACTAGTATAACACTTTGGAAAAAATGTCTATATACATATATTTTCCCCGAAACATTGCATAGTGAGCTGGTTGGCTCTTGAATGGGGCAGTAGGTGCACAAATTACAATTGGCCACAGGTAGGGAACCCCATCTTGAATTATGGGCATAGATTAGCTCGTGTTTTTGAGGTGAGGTAGAGAGAAAACGGGCAAATGAGAGACAAGATCAAATAATTGGAAAATTGATTTTACTTACACCAAATTTCAAAAAACGGACGTATAATGAAGAATAGGACACAGGGAAGAGAGATTGCTACTATGATGATTCAATGACACTAAGCTAAAGTGTTCTAATGTAACTAAAACAACAAGAAGGTCCTTTATAGCAATGATTATTAAAATTAATGTCAGAAAAAAAAAAAGTGATATTCTTTTTTATACAGTCTTTTTTTTTTTTTTTTTTTCTGAAGTCTGCTTTGATAGAAGCTCCAGATACCACATTAAGTGGTCAAGCCTTCTGCTTTGGATAGAGACTGAGTAGGCAGTTTGCACAGAAGCACTGAAACCAACCCAGTAATGTTACTTTGAAGAACAATAATCATGAAGTTTTATCCACTACTATCCTTAGAAGAACAATCAGCTGCTTAGCAGGATTATCTACTTGGTGAAAAACATGAAAGATTTTCTTGTTTCTTTTTTTCAGGGAAATATAGTTAAAACACTTCAAATGTTTTCAAGAGAAAGTGAGGCCTACATGTGTCTGCCTTTTTAATTGTGCCTTAGTGCCTACAGCCTTCTACAAGGATAGAATAGAAAAAAAAGTTCTTTTTGGCTGGGAGCATTGATTTGTCATGGAGATAGATTGGATAATAAAAGTGGCACTTTTAGATTTTTCTCTCTCCCATAATCAGCCGTAAATAAGGACTATATTTGTGAGGTTGGTGTCCAATTAAAATTTAATTTTTTAAATTAGATGGATCATTTTCAACAAGGATAACTTATTTGAGGACTCAGGAGCCAAGGAATTCGCAAACAAACTGGAAGGACAAGTTGAATTACATACTCTGAATTAGGCCATGACCACTGACCTAACAATATTTACTCTTTCTCTGAACTGCATCAGAACTGTACCTTATATTTGAGAAATTTTGACAAAAACAATATGATTATGGGAAAAAAAAAAAAACCTATAGACATGTTTTGTGGCTATATCTATTTAGTCAGCCTGTGATCTTATTTATATTTTGGAGAGTGTCAGGAAACAGGCTGTACTCTCAAACTGTGCTAATTTGTAGAATTACTGTGGAATTACTGCCAAATAGAGCAATAAAACATTAAGGTCTTAAGAATACAGCTTTTATGCTATCAAAACTTTACCCATGAAAGTAATCATATTCTTCTAAGGGGTTTATTTATACAAGTAAATACCAATAGGAGTCAAGACTATATAATATGATAAGTAACTGTGCACATTAAGTTTTTAAAATAGTGAACATTCCCTTAGTTAATATTTTCTTAAACTTCTGCTCAAGCTATGTTGGGATATACTCAGAATTCATATGACACTCTCTTAATTTCAAGGATATCGAACAGATATGCTGATTTGTTTTACGTTTCCCTTGACAAAGGCTATGGCAAAACTGACTGACTAGTTCCTCATTGTCCTACTTTCTTCTCTCCACTCTTTGTAACATTTTTCAGTGTTCTTACACAAAATGAATTGTTTCAAACATCATTTTCTCTTCCAAAGGATGTCTAAAGGACAGAGACCTATTTTACTACTTCCTACCATTACTCAAGTTAATTGATACAACTAAAAACTTCTTTACTGTGAGGGTGACAGAGCCCTGGAACAGGCTGCCCAGAAAGGTTCTGGAGTCTCCTCTGGAGATCTTCAAAAGCTGTCTGGATGCCACTTTCTGCCACATGCTCTAGGTGTCCCTGCTTGAGCAGGGGGGTTGGACTAGATGATCTCCAGAGGTCCCTTTCAACCTCAACCATTCTGTGAATGTGTGAATCTGTGAACTAAACTTATGGAAGGTGGAGATGAGGTGGGGTACTTCAGGCCAGATGAATATATTTCTCTTAGGCTAAATCCTTCTCATGTTATAAAATTTTTTAGAGTACGTAGAATAGGTAAAAACATCCAATAAACACACACACAAAAATATTTTTGTACTCTCATTACAGTGCTCGCAGCTGCTTTTTAAATATGTTAAGACTGTCATCTTCTATACAAAAGGTAGTTTTGTCCTGTTTAATTTATTTACATTTTAATATTAAAGATCAGTTGCGAAACATAACTTTTTTCCTTCCTTCAGTTTTTTTGTCTTACTCCCTCTCCTTGCAGATGTTCCTACAGATTCCATATATGCAAAATAATATTTTTTTTGTAGTTCATCTAGATAGGTATAAAGTCAGAGCTTATAAGAACATGAGAATACTCTTACTAGCAGTAAGACTGGCCTACTTCTGCTCCCACTTGTATCCATTCAATGCTAGGAGCTTATTCCAGTGAAGGTAGATGTAAATAAAGACAAATTCCATTCAAGTAAGTAAAACCAAAAAAAAAAAAAATGGCATTTGAAAGGGAAGTCAGATTGGAGTCTGACCCACAGTCACTTAGGATTAATACTTTAATATAGTAAGGGTAAGGAGTGCTCAGGAATAATGGAGGCACTCAGATAATATGGGGAGGAATGCCAATATAGAAACCTACATAGATGGATGATGAAAAACACTTATACATTAGTGCTGTCACCTCCCAAAGTATAAATAGCTATTCAGCAGTTTTATAAGTAGAAACTCTACTAAAGTCCTTTAGCTTGCTCCATCTGATATTCCCAACCATACAGCAAAACAAATCGTAACTACAGAGCTATTACTGCTATTGCAGTAAAATGGGTACAGAAGAAGACAAAATGGGGAAACATATAATAGTTATGCTTTTATGTCTGGCAAGAGGCTCTCAGATACTTTAATGAGGAATATAGTATAAAAACTTGGATGGATGGATGGGTAGATAGATAGATGGACTGTTATTTATCTATGTCTGAAACAGCTTATTGTGATGAAGATTAAAGTTAAAATGTATGTACTTCTCCCACTGGGTAGATCTTAGCTAAATATAAGTATTCAACCAAGCAGAAATAAAGAAAAAGGCTTATTTTCCTATTTAAAATCTGTTTTTTTTTCCCTCTAGCATAATGACACCACTGCAAAGTGGGCACAATAGAAATCTGCATATATTAGGAAAGAACATTTGGAATTTTTATTTAAATCCTAATGATTCTGTTTCCTTATGAGCAAATAAATTTGGCCTAATGCTTCATTGCACTGCTCCAGGTTCTCTGTTTTTGGGGTTTTTTTCCCCCTGATTTTCTATAATGTGCTTGCTTTATTTGTTTTTTTTTATTTATTTATTTTCTCTTTATTTTATTCTTTTTTTTTCTAGTATCTTTCCATGGGAAAGGTTTGCAAGTGCTATTTGCTGTTAATAGGTGCATCTACAGCATAGAGGGGTCAAAAAATTTCAGTGCCCTTTTTATGGAAATAGGAAGTATATGCATATTAGATGTTCCTCACTAAGGTATCTCTAAGATCTCTACATATAGCAATAAGGATCTGACCTGACTGTCATTTTTAATCACAGAGAAGGGAAATTTCACAATATGCTTTCCTAACTGTTTAATCTTTTCCAAAGTTTCTGTTCTTCATCATTACAAAAGCACAGAATGGTTGAGGTTGGAAGGGACCTCTGGAGATCATCTAGTCCAACCCTCTCCTCAAGCAGGGTCACCTAGCGCAGGCTGCCCAGAACCCTGTCCAGCTGGCTTTTGAATATTTCCAAAGATGGAAACTCTACCACCTCCTTGGGCAATCTGTTCTAGATTCCACCCTCACTGTAAAGTTTTTCCTTATGTTCAGGTGGGCCTTCCTGTGTTTCAGTTTGTATCTGTTGCCTCTTATCCTGTCATTGCACATGACCGAAAAGAGCCTGACCCCATCCTCTTGACAATATCCATTCAGATAATTATACCCATTGATAAGATCCCCCTTCAGTCTTCTGTTCTCCAGACTGAATAGGCCCAAATGTCCCACCCTTTCCTCATATGAGATATGCTCTAGTTCCTTCATCATCTTAGTAGTCCTTTGCTGGACTCACGTCATCTCTCCCTTGTACTGGGGAGCCCAGACATGGACCCTCCAGATGTGACCTCACCAGGGGATAACCTACTAGCAGCATTTTTTCTTAATGCAGTCCAGGATACCATTGGCTTTTTTGGCTACAATGGCACGTTGCCAGCTCACTGTCAACTTGTCCACCAGGACTCCCAGGTCCTTCTCTGCAGTGATACTTTCCAGTAGGTCAGCTCCCAGCCTGTACTGGTGCTTGGAGGTATTCCTCTGTAGGTGCAGGACCCTGCACCTTTGTTGTGGAGGTTCCTCTGCCCATCTTTCCAGCCTGTCCAGATCTCTATGAATAGCAGCACATCCCTCTAGTGTCCCAGCAACTCTTTCCAGTTTTGTAACCCCAGCAAACTTGTTGCAGGTACACTCTGTCCCTTCATCCAGGTTAGCGATAGACAAGTTAACAAGACTGTTGCTCCCAAAGTCTTGGGAGCAACTGCCAACCACAGGCCTCCAAATAGACTTTGCACCAGATAGTACAACCCTCTGAGCTCTGAGCTCTGCCATTCAGTCTTTTCTCACCATCTGCTCAACTAGCTTGCACTTCCGGAGCTTGCTTATGAGAGACAAGGGGGAGACAGTGTCAAAAGCCTTCGTGAAATTAAAGCAAACAGGATCGACTGCTCTTCCTTCATCTACCAAGCCGGTCATTCCATTGCTGAAAGCTATCAGATTGGTCAATCATTATTTTCGCCTGGTGAATCTATGCTGACTCTTCCTGATCACCTTCTTATCCTTCACGTGCATGGAGATGACATCCATGATAAATTGTTCCATCACCTTTCCAGGGACAGAGGTGAGGTTGACTGGTCCATAGATTTTTGGGTCTTCCTTCCTGTCCTTTTTCAAGAGTGGAGTGACGACGGCTTTCTTCCAGTTCTCAGGCACCTCTCGTTCTCCGTAACCTTTCAAAGATCAAAAAGAGTGGCCTAGCAATGATATCAGCACTCATGAACGCATCCCATCAGGGCCTGTGAGAGAATTGCTCAAGAAAGGGGAATTTAGAGGAAAATTAGGGCCTAACAGAAGTTATGGCATTACAAAGGCTTGCTTGAGGTGAGACACAGTTGACACTTTCACAATGGTTTGTATGTACAGAATCTGCTTCTCCGCGGTTCCCTTGGCAGCACAATCTGCCATCCTAGCACACATTAATAAGAGTAAATGAAGAGAGTGGAGCAGAATGGAGACACCATGGTCAAACTTTGTCGGCTTCCCTGCAGAAGGGATGATGGTGCCATGCAGATGATGAGTGAATGGAGGGTGGAGAGGAGTAAATAACCAAACTCTGTTGTACTCCCTGCAGAGTTGGCAACCTGGTCATACCACACAGCTGATGAGCCACAGTGTGATGTCTGGTGCTGGGCCAACAATGGTGGCAGATCAGTTCCTTCTGATAGGCTTTGCTCAAACTTCTCATTCTAATCTCATTATAATACCAATACACAACCCCATCCCAGAAATTACCCAGGAATGTCCACTCCTCACTGAACATGCTCTCTAGATTTTCGATTAACTCAGGAGAGTTTTTTAAACCAATGAATAACAAAAATATGACTAGTGTCACTCAAGCTCCACCTAAATGTAAAAGAAAATATATAGAAAAGGTGAACTAAGGAGGGATATAGTAGGAAGGAAGAATGGGATGGTAAGAATGGAGGAAGAGGAACTAAGGAAGAAGGAAGAGGAGAGAGAGAAGATTCCATCATAACTTCTTGATCAGTCGACAGGCTGAACCCCTTTCCTCCCCTCAGGTCAGGACACTGACTGAGGATACTCCTCAAGACTGAGAGCCCTCTCCCATCTTCTGTGTAAGTGATTGCGCATTTGTACACTAGGCACTAGCTAAGAACCCCACACTGTAGTGGAGAATTTCCTGTACTAACATTCAAAACCTGTTTTCCAAATGTTGTATTTGAACAAATTGTGCTACTCACGAACCTGACCACTTGTCTGGAAGGCAATCGGACCTACAATTGACAGAGTGTTGGTGAATTCAGTACTGCCAAAGTTGAGCTTATAGCTGATCACACTATTGGGGAACTCAATTCGCTCCTAGGAAGGCGATTGGACCTATGGTCAGCAGACTGTGGGTAAAACCAATATTGCCAGAGTTGGGCATATAGTTAACACCAGCCGCCCCCCATCTCTCTAACCTTTGAGGATCAGCTAGAACACAAGGGGATTCATCTCTTACCAGATTTGCCCCCTCAAACCGCAACAGACCCATGGACTAATACAAGTATACAAATTAAGAAACGTGTTTCAGAAAGATCTTTAAACTGCTTTTTCCACTAATACTAAATTGTGATAAGTGCAGGTGCAATGATTCTTACTGACTGTAGTACAAGCTTTAAGAAAACCAGAAAATTCTTTACATTCTGCAGAAAGTCACCTTGAAACTACATCTTATTAAGTGTTCATTACTTAAAGCACATACACAGAAGAAGGAAAAATAATTACAAAAAGTAATTTTAAAATGTTTATATACAATATTTTGTTTCACTTTCTGTTAATTCCTGTGAGTCCTGCCTGCAGTTTGAGAACTCCTGGCATGTGTTACTCCAACTGAACATGCTGCTTTTGTACTTTGAAGTGTCAAAAAGGGCAGTGTTTCATTTGGCAGCGTGAAAATCTTAGGAGTTACCAATTTACCATGTTCAAAAGTGACTTAAAGAAAAAATCTTATCTTCCTATTTTTATTCTACCTCTCTCTTCTTTAATCCTCTCTAATCCACTCCAAAATTATCAGCTAGGACTTTGCCCATTTCAGGTTTTTGAACTGGTTTCAGGTGGTTTGGTTGTATCTTTGTTCTGAGAAGCATGACGGCCCTGGAATCGCTTTTGCAATGGGAATTGAATTTTTTTTCTCACTCTCACAACTCAAACCGAATTGCAAAAGGATTTGGGATTTTTGGATTAAAGCCAGGGATTAAAAGGGACTTACTTTGTCACCCAAACCTGCCTCAGCATTTCAGGAAGGGTTTCCATTCAGGTGCAATGTAATCTGTAGGTGAATTGGTGCATTAGGTTTTTACAGTTAAAGTTAAATGGTTAACGGCTTGCATTTTGGCATGCCCCAAACTGCCTAAATGACATGGAGATGACTGAGTATCACTGCAATAATAGAAACTGATCCCTAAATCTCATATATGAAGAAAGAACAAGAGATCCTGCAGCTCTTAGCACTGTAAAGATTATATCTAAAAATCCTACAGCTATTAGACACAGGATTGGAAAGAATTTCTCCAATTACTAAACCCATTTTTTTCCTGTCATCATCAATTACCTGATTTATAAACATAACTTAAAATCAGATGGATTTCTTGCTGTGACTTTCTCAGACCTCACTTGCTGGTGATTAGGAGTCTTCTTTTAATTTCCTGGATAAATTTCCTCTTAGCCAATTTATACCTACTTGTTCCTTTGCCAACATAAATTAGCTCTTTGGTGTCCCTGTGCATTTATAAATAGTAGCCCTATCTCAGCCTTTTTATCCTTTTTTTCTCCCACAAAATCTATTTTTTCTAGATTGTAGAGTTGACTTAGACCTGAGCACAGAGCTTTGACCTTACCTCTGTTTGAAACACCTCCTTACATGAAATCCGTATAGGTCATGGGTTCTAATTATGCTTTGCTGTGTTGTAGTTTCCTCTGTGCCAAGCTAGAAATCCTGCTGATATACACTGTAACCAGAATGGTGAATAATTAAGAAAAATATGATTAAAGGCAATTCAAAGAACAGTTGTTCTTTAGCCATCTGTTTAAGCAGCTGTTTATTATCCCACCATCATGCCATTCATGGTCAAGCACCAGTCCCAACAAAAAAACAATGCTTCCCACCAAGCAGAAATATTCCCAGAGAGATATATTTTAGAAGGTCTGTCAATCTTTTCTTTCAAGTAGAGGCTGTTGACCACTCATGTGCTATGGTCATGAAGAATTTGATGTTTATGCATGGCTGCCTGCAGGAATATCCATCAGCTGCAAGAGAATATGCAGTGATATCAGCTGTGGGGAATGTACACAGGTGGTCTTCAATAACACACAGGCTAAAGCAAAGCAAAACAACAACGACAAAAACCCACCCAAACTCTCACATGTGTTCACTGGTGCCACACACATATGTCACATGTGCCACAGGTGAGTGGTAGATTGCAGTTTTCAGATGGGAGGCAAGAGGCCCCTAATCTAGTACTTATCTTTGAGCAGGTCTCACCTGGAGTTAGCACAGGAGAGCGCCTCGGTCTCTCAGGAAATTATAGCAGACAGCTCCCAGGATACTTGTATACTTAATTGCATTCCCATCTGAATTCCAAGGCAATGACCCAAGAGCCAGCCACTTCCTGAGCCAGTATCTTGGTCTTAGTTCTTGATCACAGCATCTATGAGATGCTTGTGCACTTGTTCCGATTTTCAGTCATCTTTCTACTACTTGGTGGGTCAAAATCTGTACTCCATAAAAGAGCTGTACTACATACAATGACATCCTTTATATATGTATATATAAATATATATACACACATATATACATATATAAGAAATAAACCCGAGTGGACCCCAAGGCTGAGGAGAAAGGAGCACCTTCACTATGGCTACCTTAGGATGCTGAAAACTGTCTCAGAGTTAAAAAAAAAAAAAAAAAAAAAAAAAAAACCACCTGCTCAGTCCACATAATTTAATACCATCAAGATCATAGAAGTTTATCAATTTATTAGCAACACGTAATTGACAATCAGTGCACTGTACATTCAAGATGAATAACAGCAGTACAAAAGATAACCAGCAATACTTGACACTTGCACCGTGTTAATAAACACCCATAAAACTATGGCTAAGTGAGGTCCTGGCTCTGGCAGAGCTGTAGGTGCTGTGGGGAGACATTGGGTCTGGGCCACTGATCCAGGCACACGCCACCATCCCCCTTTCCACAAATACCTACTCTTCTGCTGTACTGCTCCCCATGCTGATTCCTTCTGTTTCTCTTGTATTTCCTTGGATACTGCTTAATATGGCTGATGGTCAACTTCCATTTTAATTCAATCAGTTTGGAGCAAATACCCTTGCAAACAGTTTTGTGTATTTGATTCATATACATTTCCACTGCCCCAGTAAATTAATAGCACTGCACTGCAAGCACCATCCAGCTTATTTTACTACTGAGGGCAGACTGAACTGCCTGATGTTTCTTAAGTGTAGGCAGCATGTTTACTATTCTTCAATCACGTAGCACTACCCCTGATTTAGTAGGCCCATTAAAACTTGTTGCTGCTGGACCTTTGATTTTGTGTGCCAGCTCTCACAGTATTATAGTGCTGAGATTGTCAGATCCTTCAAACTGAAATATATTAAAAAGTGTAAATTCTATTCCCATCACATATATGCTCATTTTCGCTTTGAATATGGGCCCAATGGCCTACTTGTCTTTGCTGTAGTGTTTCCTTTACTGAAAACTGAAACAAAGTTTCTGGCCTGTGAGCAGCTTAAAGGCAGACTGTCATTATTACCTATTCTAGCTGCCCAATGTGCTACCATTGCTAGATAGTACACTCAATTCTTGTATCTGTATTTTCTTAGGAGAAAAAAATTGGAGAGAAAAAAAAAATTATAAAAAAATATAGAAATGAAGGCAAAAATGGACTTAACTTTCTGTAGAGGAAATCAAAATAAATTCTATTTTTTTTTCCTCTCCAATTTCTTACAGACTGTGCTTACCTCTGATACTTTTATTTACTTGGTGTCCAACTATTATTTTGTATCTTCAAGAAAAGATTCAGCATAAAAATATTATGGAATGTTTTTAAAAATACAGAGGTTTTCTTTTTTATTATTGTAAGGAAGCTAAGGTCTAAAAAGGCTTTTATAGTTATTACATTATTTGCTACTTATTGTATTTTAATACAGTCATTCTTCTGCTGATTAAGATATTAATGTCATTGTTACAGAGAGTGTTATTTTGTATTTTTTCTATGATATGCAGCCCACAGAATGAACTGCTCTATTTTGCTGTGTATTGGAAATGGAGAACCCAGTTATCCCAAAACCTCACTGAATATCAAGAAATTATTGTTGTTGCTATTATTATTATTACACATAAAGGAACACAAATATACTGTTAGTCTCAATAAAGTTACATGACAAATCTGCAACAAAGCTAACATAGGAGGCCTAAACTTTTTTAAGTTTCTCTTTTATTCAGTTCTCTTCAGAACTGAAGTTCTGAATTCAAAACTGAAGTGCTTCCCTTCCTCCACCTTTTTTTTTTCCTAAGCTTACTGGTATTGATAGGAAATAATAGGATTATCTATTAGTAGGTTTAGTGAAGGCTGTGGAGACAGATGCCATAGCCAGAGGAGAGTAATTGCAAAGAAAAGTTCAAACACTAACTAAGAATGAGCTTCAGATTGAAATAGTAGGAGATTAAAGAGGAAAGTTCCCTCAGGTCTAGAAGCATTTGTATGCATCAGTAACACTAACAAAGCCAGAACTCAGTACAGGGAAGACTTGAGCTGACATAATTCATTTTTACCAAGGGGAAAAGCCTGAAGACAAAAATCTGTATTATTTGTGCATGTGATTTTTTCTTAATTTTCTTTCCCCCAGTCCAAAAAAAAAAAAAAAAAAANCAGCAATAAAATCCACTAGTTATAAGGCAAAAAGAAATCAACTCAGGAAAACAAGGTACACAAATGTACTTAATGAAAATACAGCAAAAATATTGGCTAGGCAAGAAGTAGATATACACATCTGCTGCTGAAGAAAAAAGAAAAAGGAAGAAAAAATATGCTGTAATGCAATCATTTTTGTATAGAATTAAGTTAAGCATTAGATCAGGGAAAATAATCCCTGAGGTCCTTTCTAGTCTAATTCTCTGTGAAATACTGGGAGTGAGTCTGATGTATTTGCTCAGTGGTGTCCACAGCAGTTGACTGGAAAATCTGTGCCCTCCCCAGCGTTCCTCATGTATGCTACCAAATAACTAGAATTTCCTCTCTTGGCTCCTGTGCACTGAGCCGGGGTGTTGACCCCAGGCGGTTGCCTGTGACAGGAGGAAAAGCAAGGGTCTCCGATGGGGAGACTTGGGGGAGACTTGG
>VWPW01010179.1:0-23587 GCA_013389825.1 Crypturellus undulatus
ACAGCTAGAAACCTGCACCGCCGCATGATCCTACCCCTCATTGGTAGGATCGAGGAGAACACTACCTGGGCTCCCATGCCTTTGATGGCCATCCCTAGGGCTTTGAAATCTCCAGTTCAGTCTGTGTCGCCACACTCTTCCTGGTGAGAGCTCTCTGCCGAGTGGAGACCATGGCTTCTCCTGATCTTCTGTTGTTGCTGGGAGAGTGTGGAGAGAATTCCTTGCACCCCTGGGGGGAGACTCCGTGCCCCTCGCCTGCACCTCCTGCCTGCGCCCACTGCCGCGCTACCTGCCGCGCCACGCCCTTCCGACGCGCCACGCTCTGTTCGCCGCGCTCCAGATCTTCTAGTCCAACCCCCTGCTCCAGCAGGGACACCCAGAGCACGTGGCACAGGGTGGCATCGAGGTGGATTTGGAAGATCTCCAGAGAAGGAGACTCCACAACCTCTCTGGGCAGCCTGTGCCAGTGTCACCCTCACAAGAAAAGTTCTTCTTCATGTGGAGATGGAACTTCCTGTGTTTCAGCTTGTACCCATTTTGCCTTGTCCTGTCACTGGCCACCACCAAGAAGAGTTTTGCCCCATCTTCTATACATTCTCCTCTATCCAATGTATATTTATGTAAATATACATTCATTCAGAGAATGTCCTTAAAGCTGAGAAATTAGGTTTTCAGAAGATAGAAGTTCAGGAGCAAAGCATTGTAAAACAATCTTAATTCACTCCCTTGCACTTATGTTTTGTTGAATACAGACTTTAGAGAATCAGTGAAGAATGTCTTTCTGAAGGAATGTTTTGTCCTTCAGTGCATAGAGTGAACCTGCTATGAGGGGCAGTTTGGACAATGTAAAGGCCGTTGTCATCTGCATTCTAGAGGCTGTGGGTGGCTGAGGCCAGGCGACTGAAAGAAGAGCAAAGAAAGTCAATCTGTGAATGTAGCAGCTAGTTAATGCTCTAAATAGCTAGTATCCCATGTCATACAGTGCCAGTTACTTGAACTTTTCACATATGTTTCACTTTATGTGTACTTTATGTGAAACTGTAGAACATAAATTGCAGTGTTTAGAGTTAGAACTGAGAGACACACCAAACATACATACATACATTGTGCTGTAAAATACAGTGTATATTGAAAAGGTTGTTGTATCTCAAATTAACTCCCTTCCTTAAAGGAAAATAACTTAGCAGGTATTTTGACCTGTGTTTCTGAGAGCCTCAGAGGGATTTTGTAAAACTAAATTTCCTGCAATGCAGTTAAATGCTACTGTTTGGAGTACTATAGAAGAGGCTACGAGGAGATTTGTAATCCAGCCTTCAGAACATAGCTAGAATAATGTGCATGAGTATTGGCTATTAGACTGTATTTTTAACAAAATCTGCATATATGTCTGTTCTGTGTTGCAGGATTCTAGGCTAAAATATTTGAGGATCTTCTTGCTTAAACAGCATGCCGCAATATAATTAAAGATTATTTGCATGTCAAGATTTTATGAGAAAACAGCAGTATAATTGGACCATATTCAAGTAGCATTCTTTAACTCTAGTATCTCAATTCTGTAAATTATTTTGTTTAATTTTAATCAGTTGTTGTGCTGAAGATTTGATGAAATATGCTAAGTGCTGACTACTTAGAAAACTGACTCCTGACTGTTGACATTTTCTTGCTCAGTAATACTTTGATTTTAAAATAAAAAAAAATACATTTTAATAGTTTTACTGGTATGTGTGATTCTTCTGTCATTTTTACCTTTACTTATTTCCTGTTTCACAGACTAAATCTTGAAGAGGAATTGGATCAGATGAAAGTACAGCACTCTATGGGTGAGCTTACAATTCAGGACTTTAACTATGTTTCTAACAAACATAGTTAATATGTAGGCAATTTTCCACATGCCTAGCAAATCAATTATAATTTTGATATATACACCTCTATACTATAAAACTGCTGTAGTACTAGTGTACTATAAAATACACTATTGTATACATATGAATTATTTATTTGCAGTATACTGTATGATATGTGTAACACCAGTTATTTTTAATGTGTTTAAAATATGCATGCATATATATATTAAAATGTTTATATGTTTATGAATCTTTATGTCTCTCTCTATATATAGCCTGAAATGGTTCTTGCAGTACTGAAGTGTAGCAATACAAAACTCACATGCTGATCCAGACTTCTGTTTTTAATGCTCAAAAAGTATGTGGAACTAAATGTAAATCAATATAGTGGAATCCTCAGTGGAATTAATATAGTGAAATCCTTGTAAGAATTGTTCTTGGATATATTCTTTTATATCTGTACAGTCTGTAGAAAGTTGATGGTAAAGTGAGTCATTGCCAGTGTGGTAGGAGATGAATGGTTGCTGTGTCCCCATCACTCCTCTGATCCTTCATAGTATTTTCTGTTTCTGAATCACCTGGCAAAAGTAGTCAAGAGTGGATAGGTACAGTAGGGTGTCAAATCTGTGATGAATTGCTTGTGCTCATATTTTCCAGGGGCAGGGAGTAGGAGACTTTGAAGAATTCCTGTTAAAGACAGATGTTCATGGCAATAAAGCCTTACTTGGTTTATCTCTGCCTCTCCCTCCCTGCCCCCCTTTTTTTTTTCTTGGCTGTTATCTTTTATGTGATAATATTGGCAAGTTGGATGAAAAAAATAAAAAGAAAAGTTTTTCCTTTTCTTGAAACTCGTCTTACAATTGCTGTAAAAATAAGTGGAAATACCTAGCTGCTGATTATAGAAATTTACTATTTTATTTTCTTCTTACTCGTGTGTTACTTTTATTGCCCCAGATAGAGTTGAAGGAAACTAGTGAAGATTTCATGTGCTGATTTTAAAAATAATCTCTTATTTGGCTAATTTGTTCAGTCTTTGTAGAGATACAAGTGGAAGGGTGACCAGTAGTGAGGAGTTGGGTGCTGAGCTTCCAAAAAACAGTCATACCTGTGGAACTTAAGGCTCTTGCCAGTGCTTTGGTGTTATCTCCCGTAACATCCTCATGGGGAAGCTCAGGAAGTGTGGGTTAGATGAGTGGACACTGAGATGGACTGAGGACTGGCTGGATGACAGAGCCCAGAGGGTGGTGATAAATGGGGTGACTAGTTGGAGACCTGTGTCCAGTGGTGTCACCCAGAGATCAGTGGGGCCTGATACTGTTCAACTTGTTCATCAATGACTTGGATGAGAGCACATTTTATTTATCTTTTCCAGCCCTCATGGTCACAGGAATTTTTGGGGGTACATTACCAGTCCAAATCTCAAAATGTGTATTAAGCAACATATTTTCTTAGGCCACGAGGCTTACAATTGATTGCAAACTTTGATCAGTTGAGGTTCACAAAAATATTTTCACACCATCATGCTGGTGTGAAAAACAAATTCCCTATTGTTCCTGTTGGAAACACCAGGATACTGCAATGCTATAGATGTGTTTATCAAGTGAGTTTCGTGTTTTGTAATGGAATACCTTATAGAGATTGTAAGAGATTGTAGAATACTTCGTGTGTCAATGAGCATATGTATAAGCATATATAAGCAATCCTTGCTCATGCTTATAAGAAAATGAATGCATACACTGCTTATTAAATGGGTCATTTAAAAGCTTGTGACTGTTTATTAAGCACCAAGTAAAAAATTGAACATCTGAGAGATTTGAACGTTGAAAACTCAAGCTAGTTCTGTTGCTGCATCTGCCTGTAAAGGACAGGAAAACCTTTTAAGTTCACATCTTAAAAACTCTAAGAATCTTTGCTTATGTAAGTTGTGCCAAAGAGGGACAATCCTTCTTGTCCTTTAATATATAAGCTAATGAACAGACAAACAATTAAGAAAAAATAGAAAAAAGTACTCAAGCAGCTGTATATCTAGCAAGCTAGGGGCCACAGCAAACTTTATTCTCTCTAGAAAATGAGAAAAGAGAACGAATGCACACAAATCGCTAACTGGGTAATCACTCCCCTCTTTCCAAATAAAACTAGAGCCTCTTATCTGATATTTGGAAGTTGTTGACAAGCGAAACATGATTTGTGTTAAATAATATTTGTTCACTGTTTAAGTGTGTTTTCTTTTCTAAAAAGAAATGTGACAGGAACTTATTCCATGATAGTTATTCCGTATATCAGTGGTGTTGGTAACCATCTTTTCCTGAATGAGGTAGTTTTCATCAGGCATTCTAGCATGGGGGGATAATTTCTTGAAAGGGGGCTGAACTTTTGTGCATTAAAAGTGATAGGCAGTATTCTGCTGTGCGATTAGATATCGATCGTGCTTGTCAGGAGGAAGTAGTGAATAGCTGTTATTTGTTTTATTCAACCACATTGGAAGAGGTCAAAAGCCACAGATAATTGTCTTTAAGAAGACCACATAATTTATGGTCACTCTCAAATCCAAATTGAAAATGGAAAGTGTGACTGGGTAATTTTCTGCATCAGAAAGACCAGACATTTGCTAAGATCCAGCTGAATTGTCAAAGAAAATCACTGAAGAAATTTTCAAAGATACAAAGATGTTTTGTGAAAATCCGAAACTCCAAAGCCTGAAGCAATCTGTTGAGGAAATGGCTATTTGTGTAAGACAGGCGAGACTGTGCGGGCTGTGTCAGGTGCAGTTCCTAGACTGAGCAGTTCGTAGAGAGTATTTCGTAGTGTCCTCAGAACTCTTGTAGAAACTGTGTAGCCTGCATCTCAGATCAAATCCCCTTGCTTTCCAAGCTCCTCCTGAGAGGAGCCTGGGTGCTGTTGGATCCAGTCCTAGTCCCAGACCTGGTCAACGGTGTATTACTAAGGAAATTTCAAGAAACTGTGCACAGTTTTGTCAGCAAAGTAAGAAAGAGAGTGCACTGTAGTCACTTACCGTGAGTGTGTTAGGATCTGGCAAGGATCTCTTAATCCTGAGGAGTATTCTTGAAAGGCATCCCTGCTTAAGGGAGATCCCAGCGGGCAGCCCACTGCCATGCAAAAAGAGCAAAATGGGCTGCCAGGCTGTCCCCATATTTATGGGGTAAGATGATTGACTTGTAGTCATTCTTTTATTTCAGATGACTTCTGGCTGGTGTATGCACCATTAGCCTTATCTCCCTGTCAGGATGCAGCCATCAGGATAGTTATTGATGGTTAATGTCTCAGTGGGAGAAGAAATCAAGGAGGCAGCCACCAGGATCAGATAATGCGGTGGTGAACACCTGAACAGGGCTACATGTGAGAAGTCAGGCTGGGCTGGGGAAAGAGCACACCCATCACAGGCAGAGTTATAGTTATATAAGACCATCATAATTTGCTGACTGAAGATTGTGGATTTAATGACTTGTGGGTCTGTTCCTTGAGGGAGAACTTGATATTTTTTATGTAGGTGTATGATGGATAGAGCATATGTCTTGCTGAGTAGACTGATATGATGAATCTTTCTGCTGTCATTGGCAGACCCACAGTTGTAGGCAGTGCTGTTTCGTTGCCTCCCTGACCAATTGCTGTGAACAATTACATAACAGTTGGGGGCAGGAGAGTGGGTTGAATAAGTCATTTATTTTGTATTTGTTAGAAAGGCTTACACATTGTGGCCTATGGCTTTTCTTTATGTTGCTTCTGATTTCTATATTAGTATGGAAGATGTAGAGATCTTCCTTAGTTCCTATTTTGCAGGAATTGTTTTTTGTATTATTTATTCTGTGGTTATAATATGTTTATTTATAGGTACAGTTGTAAATTGTATTTTAATATATCCACATAATAAATGTAGCACCTTGTGTGCTTTGATCAGTTGCTTTGACTATGGGAAATCATTTTTTGTTTCAGTAGTGTACTGTAAATGCTGATATAAAACCTACAACAGGCATTCAAATGAGTGAATATTTAGAAAAAGATGAAAAGCATGTTCATATTATCTTTGTGTGTTACTTAAAGAACGCTGTAAATGTATGCAGTACCACTGTGCTGGGGGACTGTACTCTCAAATAACATGGGAACTAACATATTAATATCAAGGTAAAGGTACATATTCCCCAGATGCATAGTTTTACCTTTTTCAGCTTTTATTATCTTTAGAATAGTGTTCCATTTATTTCATGAATACAGAAGTATTAATTGGCTATGACATGTTCCAAAGACAAAAGAAAGGTCTAATTCACTCTAACAAACTTGTTAGTCACTGTTTATATCAAGAGGATTGTGAATCTACGGAGAGTAACACTGTTTTCTTCTACACTTGCTTTGTTTAAAAATCAAAAGTTTTTAAGTGACCTGCAGTGTCATCTCATAGTTTGAAATAATACTTCTAAAACAGAGCTTCATCTTGTAATACAGATGTTTATCCCTTAAGATTAATTCTTTTAGTTAATTCGGGGCATCTCTAGAGAAGAAAAGTGAATATTTGACGTTTCTACACTATTGTATGTTTTTGTTCTTTAATAAAAAGATGTTCTGAGGTTTGTAATTGCTCTTCTGTCTTAGTGCGCAGTCTGAGAATGCTAAGATCTTAGTTTAAATTTGAGTACAATTTTTTTTACTTTTCGTTTACTTGATTTAGTATTACTGCTATGCGTTTTGGTAGCATCCTTTACAATGAATAAAACAAATCTTTAGCTTCTTTTCTCTATGAGATTTTTAGTGCCTAAATTGTGTGATGGTGCATACAGCCATGCTCACATGCATTAATTGTTTTGATTTCTAATTGTTGTGAATTCACAACACTAGATTGGAATGATTTGTGTGATTTGTCTGGTGAAGTACGTGATCTTTCACTTAACAAAAAAGGAGGTTTAAAGTTTTCAGCCATCCTAATTCTGTTACTGTTTGCTTTGTTCACCAATCACTCTGATCCTCCTAGCAGGGGACAAGACCTAGAGAACAAAACTGGTAGTCACTGTGTAGATAAAAAGGCAATGAATCCTGCTTTCAAGGCGTAGAGGGAATAGTCTATAAAAGAATAAAAATGGGAATGAAAGTACAGCGTCTTTAACCTGCAGATCTATTGTGCCTTTGAAAAGCTTGTACTCTGAAAAAAAATACTGTAATGCTACAAAGATTCATAATTATGTGACAGAAGACTTTGAAAAGAGGTCACTCTTTAGAAAACTGACCAAAAGGCTTGATAAGAAAATAGATCACAGGCTAAATAATTGAGAAAGTAAAGAATGCATTTCCATAAGATGTCTAAGTATTGTTTTATTGAAGTAGTAGCTGTCATAAAATATTATTTATTTTCTGATGAAGGTGCATTATTTTCTCATAGATCTACTTTCTAAAGTTGGTGAAGATGAAGGGATCAAGAGCAGTACTCCAAAGAAGAATGCAAAAGAGATTTCGGATCAGACATTACAGAAGGTAAGGTATCACCTCCAGCACGTTAATCTAAATTTTAACATGAGTCAGATATACAAGTCAGTACTCATGAATCTAAGCCACGATTTTCCTTTCATAATTCAAAAATATGGATTTTCAAAATTGTGTCAAAAATCAATTATGGTGCAGTAGCTGTTGATGCATCATGGGACAAGCATGGTTAATGTCAGAGTAAATTAATAGTATGTAAACAGATAAAAAGTCAGAAACTAACAAATTATCTAAATTAAGAGCAGCATATGGTTAGGATTTACCACTTTTAAGTTCAGAAATATTCATTTCTTTTGCTGAATATTTAATTTTGTTATCAGGAGTTAATCTCCATGGATATTTTCTACAGGATAAAATTGATGCATGTGATAAGTTTATCTACTGTATTTACATTTTAGAACAATGTACATTCAAACATTTTTGCATATGTGAGTTTGTCATTTTTAAAAAGTAGTTCAGTATGTATTCTTAGCAAACATTATATGTACATGTATATGTATTGAATCTTCTCAGCTACAAAGTGTAGCCGAGACACTACACTTCTCTCAACTGAGAAGTGTAGTGTCTCAGCTACAAATTGTCTACAGCTACAAAGTGTTCTTAACTAGTTGCTATTCTTATAGGTGTATGTATTACTTTGAAGTAGTTTTGTATTTTAACAGGTGTTCACTTAAGAGGGCTCGCTTGTATTTTACCATATGTTTGTTTGCTACAATGAAAAGACATCTTTCAAACAGTGTTATACCTTTTGTTTGTCATTTTCCTAAACAGTGTTTGTGTTAATTACTTATAAATCCTTAAAAGCATGCTTAAACTGAATGAACACAAATCTATAACTTTGAATGTCAGTTTGGGTATGTCTGTTTATTTTGTATTTGTGAATTAACTTGTAGGAAGTATGGTAATTTACAGCAGATGATGTGATTGCATATACTTCTAACACTTGCCATATGGTCAGGCAATGAAGACTGTCATCTCGTTATTACTGAATGACAAACATCATGTTAAAATAATAACACACAGAATAGGAAATGCTCACATTCATTTATCTTAAGGTAGAGTGAGTAATTGAAATAATTTGAATGCTACCATCTGAAATGTCACACAGTTTACACTTGGTTATCATCTATATTTCAGAACCATAATTTTGTTTGCCAGGTACTACATAATTTTTATCTCTGTGGATCTACAGAGTTATGATGGTGCCTTAGGGATAAGTGTAGAACCTATTCATTGTTTGTTTCCTTCCAACTGTCATAAGTGTCTTTAAGTACTAGCAAAGGCAAAAGGTTGCTTTAAAGAGCTAAGAGATAGGAACAGGATCTCTGCTTATAAAGGTTGCTAAAGAAAGGTACTCTCTATCTTTATCAGTGAGGAGGTAAGTACAAACTATTATTCTAATAATAAATTGTTGTTTCACTGAAGTATTTGGTAAAATCCTTTCTCTTCTTCTTTTCACCCACTAAGTCTATGTAACCATAACACAACATCTCTTTAATGTGAGGGCTATGAATTTCCCACAAAGAATACAGTAATGGAAAAATATGCATATTAAAGATTTATTGTCCAACTCCTTCACAAATTTATTTGAAGAAATTTGAGCATCTATTTCCATAATTGTTCTTGATTTTAAGATTTCTCCTTTATCTGAATCAAGCTCATAGTACACACTTTGTAAATTATTCCATAAGTTTTAAACAACTGATATAGAGTAGCCAAAAAATATTTTTTTTTGAAAAAAAATGTTTTTAATGTCACAGTTTTGGAGCTTCAGTTTGTTTATTTGTTTTCTGCAATGCTGTAAAGGCATAGGATTGGTTTTATAGGAAGAGATAAGTAATTTGATTTGGACTCATGCATAAGCTCACATAGAGGTTATGCTGAGCTGGGGTGAATTTAACCTTTCTGTGATTACTAAAAATATGGTGTTCTTTAGTTGCTGAGCTTCTGGTGTCTCTCAATATGCACTTTTTTGTTGATTTTTTTGAACATGGAGTTAAGATTTAATTTGTGTATTTAAAATGTGAACTTGTAGTTTTATATAGCTAGAGCAAAATTGTCTATATTACAAAATAGCTTTTCTTCTGAAAAATTTTTTTAATTGATTTTGTATATATAACCAAATCAATGATAAACTCAAGACACATCAGGAAGGTTCATTTGCATACTTAAACTTCTGTGTCACTTTGCCTGGAATTTTAACTTCTTTCACCATCTGCCTTTTGTTCAACAGCTGTATTATTGCAGTTAAAATGTATTCATCTGCAGTGTGTTAGAATCATTTTTAAATTAAGGTCTTTAGATCACTTTTGTCCTTGTACTTAATGTAAAATTATTTCAATATAATAAATACATTTTAAAATATGGGGTGTTTCTATTCTTTCTAATAAGCTAAAATAGACTAATTTTATTTTTGTTAGGTACATCAACTAGAAAGAAGATTCAAAAGTATTGGAGAGGAATTAAAGAAACTGAGAGAAGTAAATAAAGAGCTGCTGAAAGACAAAAACGATTTGAAAGCATCTTTGAAAGTGCAAAAAGAAAATGCAGACCTTAGAGAAAGAGAGTTGGAAAACCTGAATAAGAGAATTTGTGAAACAAAAAAAGACAAAGCAGAACTTCAGATAGTGGTTGATGAACAGGAAAGAGAAGTTGTCTTTCTGAAGAGGCAAGTGGTTGAAGCCAACAGGTTGAGAAATGAAAATGAAGATTTGCTGAGTCAAGTGCAGGAACTGAAGTGTTTGTTGGATGAAGCCAAAGCACTGGCAACCTGTGGGCAATGTAATTGCAAAATAACAGGCAGCAAGGTTAAATTAAAAGCAGCCAAGAAAAAGAGCTCTTTGGGACATCATGGAGCTTTTCTCAAACAGTCCATCAAGGTTATGAGTAATGTATTTGAGAACTTCAGTAAGGACGGCTGGGAGGATATGAGTGAAAGCAGGTACGGCTCTCATTAACTTAGCTCTGTAGAGGGGACACTGTGCATATGTAAAACACTAGCAAATGGAGATTGAATTTCAACTACTGTTGATTTGGTATTCAAAAAAAATACTGTCAGATCCTTTGAAATATCTTGGGAGGTCTTGTTCTGAGCTTATTGACTGAAATTTGCATGCAAAATTAGCCACAACTGCATGAGTATTTGAATAGGTGCCAGGAAACCCAAAAGAAGGCAATGCTTGATTTCTTCCAGTGATGCTATTTTCATGCAGTCATGAGGCTTGAAATTGACAGTTTGGCAGGTTGATTTAATTTGCTGGCCCTTTGCATATTCACCACTGACAGCTAAGGATTCCCAGGCAAGCCTACTAAGTCGGTTTAGTTATCTTGTGACATGCCGACCCGGGAGGAGAAACATTTTTTCCCCTTAATTTAGTTAGATAAATTTTGAATGACCCATTTCAGCTTGCTAGCAGATGTCTACAAGCTGTTTAACATCCTTTAAATTAAGAACCATCCACACTAATTATTTCATGTATGTTTTATGCACAGTCATTGTACTAACTTTAATTGAATGATGGTTAAAAATTAGTTCTTTAAAGGTAATTGTTACTGCAGAGAGTCCCAGTCAGGAGTCACAAGCCCCTCAGAAAGCAAGCCCTAGCGCTAGCAAGATCCATTGATGTCTAGAATTTTTGCTTCTGCGTATCAACATGCTTGAAGAGGCAGTAGTAAGCCCCTAGGTGGATGAGTTACACAGCTCATGTTTCTATACTTTGTCCTAAGAGACATGAGAGGTGGTTTCTCAAGCCTATATCTATCTAGAAAAAAAAAAGAAGCTGACAAAGACTAAAGAAAATGTATTTTCTTTGCAGGCTTTGCATTGGCTTTATTTTGTCTTATGTAGCAAATCACTTAATTTAATTGTTTCTCCCCTTGTAAAATAGAGGACCAAGAGTACATAGTTCATATACAAAATATCTTGTACATGAGAGAAGATAGTTTTTAAGTACCAAGTACTTTATTAGTTACTGTTAGTAATATCAACTTTGTTTGCTTTTCTGTTTTATTTAAGGCATATCTAATTTTACAAATAAGTATTGGTTCAGTTAGTGAGCTTTTTATTTAATTTGGTGTGTTTTGCTTTTTAAAAATAAATTTGAACAAATAAACTGTCGCTGCAAGTCTCGTTTAAAATGAAGTGAAAAGTAACTGCATGCCTTCAACTGTTGTGGCTAGCCATTGGCATTACTTAGACATAATTATGCCATTTTCAGGTTAGGAAATTTTTGTAATAAAAGAGTGCAATGTTTTTGAAGATGGTATTTCAAGATGTCAGTCTTGGCACTAGGAAAATTAGTTCATTTAGTTTCCTCTACTCCTTATCGATACTGTTCTTTATCAGTGATAGATGGCTCTGAGTTCCTAGATTCAAGCTTCTCATTTTCTAGATAAAAAAAAAAATCCTTGAAATCATTCAGGTGAGAGAAACATGCACATAGTTGGCAATCTCTCTGTGCTACTGTAGGACCTTCAAAACATCACATTGCCTGCTATGCCTTCCAAGCCAGTAAGACATACCCAAGTACAGGTTTTGGAAAGTATAAATACATTCCTATCGACCTCTCCTCTTTAGTTAGAGGCCATTACTTCAGTTAAGTAGCCATGTCTGACCTGTGGATTTTTATCAGTGCAATGTTATTAAACTCAGGTGTGCCTTTGAAAATGTTTTGATTTGAAAAATAACAAGTCAGAAGTATCTTCAGCCAACTGATTCCTCAGAGACATTCTCACCTTCTTTACTCTGCTTGCAAAAATGATGACTAATTATTGCTGGTACCTGGGTCCAAGGCCTGTTTTCACAGACTTCACTGAATTTGGACTCGATGATCTTGAAGGTCTTTTCCAACCATAATGATTCTATGATTCTGTATTGGGAAAAAAAAAAAAAAAAAAGAGAGAGAGAGAAAGGCAGAGAAGTCCTGGAAGTTAAGAGCATATTCGTTGTTTATCATCAGACAGCAGTTTCAGGGAGGACTTTAAAGTAGAACATACATTTCAGAACTAGTTCCCTAACTTTCAGAAGCTAGGAGATGTCCAAAAAGCAACTAGATAGAGATTTCATTGAAGTGTAATTTCCAAGTTTGTCCTAGTCAATAGCATAAATAAAGTTCAACTGAAACCAAATGTTACTCAGCTAAATATTGTGTATTTGGTGTTCTGTTAGCACAGGTCAAAATGAAATAAAAAGAAAACTTGATATATACTTATGATCTAATCACAGAATATAGAAGTACTATCAAGTATCTTTTTTTCAAATATGTAATTTGCATACTGTATCAAAAGCCTTGTTCTTTGAGAGGTAGGTTTTATCTTAGCAGTGTCCGAGCAGTTTACGCTATATCTCCATTCACATTTGATAAGGCATTTTGAGATTTTACCTTTTATCATATTTGTAAATACCTATTGAATGAGCCAAATGAATATCACCTGGATTATATTTTAGTTTCTTTGTTAAAATAGTTCTGCTGCTTGTGGTCTCTTCTTCCTGATCACTTAATGACTTTTTGAAACTTTTAGCGTCATCACTAACTTTTAACTTTGTTTTCTTTTGTTTTGTTTTTTTTTTTTCCCAAATGTGCTGTTTTAGTGACTCTGAAATACCAACTTCTGAATGTTTGGGAACAGTGATTATGGAAACCATGGAAAATATTGATCCGCTGACAGACAGAAGCAAACAACATAAGAAAAAACAAATAAAAGAAAATCAGATGCTTTGCAACAGGGCTCATTTAAAAGGCAAAAGTCAGCGGTATAATAAAAAGGTAGGTTGTAGCTTGTTTTGTTCTGTTGTACAAAGGATTGATACTTCAAGGTATATATGATGACTACTATTACCATATCACTGAATTTGACTCTCATTGTCACCAGAGAAGAAAATTTTATGCTTTCAGATACTCATCAAGTAGAGTTTCAAAATCATTTAGAATTTCCTGAACAGTTTGGCTGCAAAAATATTTGGAGGGAATACCAGGAGTGCAAAAGCTAATTAAAATATTTAAAGCTGCTGTAAACTAGTCCTGTTGTCTTCTAGCCCACATGCCACAGCCACCCCATTAAACTCCCTCTCAATCAGATAAGACAAAAAGAACAGGGTGACCTAGCTCATAGCAAGAGATCAGCAACATCCCCTCCTTCCTTCCAGCAAAATTCTCACTCATGAATCAACCGTCAACACTATCCAGTTTGGTCTAAGCAGAGAATTGTCCCCAGCTTGGCAAGGTGCTTTTGGCTCCAGTTCTGTCCAAGAGATTCTGTCTAGAGGAACAGACTGCTGTTAAGCTTCTTTAGGGCAGTGACGTTATTTACATTCATTGCCTGGGAAGAAAAGCTCTTGACTCACTCCAAGTATCTATATGCTATTCTCTTGCAGAACAGAGCCAGCTGGTTGTTTCCCAGGTCTTGAAATGCTCCATACAATTGATAACTCATTTTTGGACATGTGAATAGTGTCTAATGCACCTCTTCTGGTGATTGCCTAATAAATCACTTTGCAGCATGGAATTTAGAACACAAGAAGGTATCGATATTTCTCAATTTGCAAAACAATACTGAAACATCAATTAACAGAATTTGCAACTAGTTTTCAAACAGCACTAAATTATATGCTGTGATATAATAAAAAACTTGAAAACATCAGATTTTCATAATCATCCTCCAAAGTTTAAAAGAAAATAAAACATCTGTGGTCTTGCAAAATATTTTTCTGTTTGTTTTCTATCTAATGGGTGTGTAATTTTGAACAGCTGAACAAAGGAAGGATCTGTAACCATCTGTGGATGTAGAACAGACTGTAGGAACCTGTGTAAGGGTACATGTGAAACTAGTATCATGTGCTATTGTCTCCTTCCACTCCTCAGTGAGAATGTAATTGCCAGAGCATCTCAGAGACTCTTCTCTCTCTTGCATGCTAGTATCTATATGACCAGTACCCCTTTGCTCGCATTAAGCCATATAGGGATTTGAGCTCTGTTCCTACTGGAAAAGACATTATATTATCATATAGGTTGTTAGGACTTGCAGCATCCAGAAGCATCACAAGATGTCTTAAGAAGCCAAAAACGCTTCAGCAGATATATTGTTGCAGAAAAAGCACTTGAAAATAAGGCTTATGGTAAGAGGATGGAAGAAGGCAATGCCAAAAATTTTAGCATTTGTAGTTCTTGGTGTTCCCTGCTTTGATGCAGTGCTATGAAGAGCACCAGTATACCAATATTACTAAAAATCTCCAATTGTTTCTGAGGAGATCGCTCGACTGGGGAGGGGTATGTAAAGAGGGGTATGTAAAGAGAGGCCAGAGAAGTTCCTAAAGTGCAACCTGCTAAGTCCTGAGCAACATTTAGTGTTGGACATAGGATCATTCATTGGCACAAGGACTTCCTAAGTTTTGCAGCATATGAAGCTGTTATCAAGATGTGGTATCAACAGAGTTACTGGCACTGTTTTTCTCACTACTTAGATGCTTAGAGTTGTTGCCTAGAATGGAGAATTTAAATACAATTTTGGTTGTTTTGCTCATCAACATTAGAGAATGCCATTCTCTGTAATAAATTATCACGATCTCAACAAAAATGGTATTCTATAACCAGCATCAGCCATCCAGATACGCCCTTCAGTTTTTGTAGAGTCGTCTGGCCATACTCATAGAGAACTAGTAGTGGTTTCTGTATTGGTGTTGATGATGGAGAAAAAAAAAATAAGTGATTAAGAGCTTTTAATCATCATTAAAATTGACTAATTATTTCCAGAAATATGTAATACATTATCAGCATAGAAATTAGGAGCTGAAGGCTTTAAGAATCATTTGAACTGTGGAGAATTCCAAAACATTTCAAAATGCTCTAGGATTTGAGAGCCAGGCAACTACTAGTTTCATTTTGGAGTCAGGCATGCCTTGGCCATTTTAATTTTACAGATTACAAGCAGCATTGTTCTTAAGCCTCTGCTTTTGCCGATGGAACATTTGATAGGTTTAAGGAGCATCAGATTTTTCAAATGGAGGCAGATAATTTAAAATGCATACAGATCAATCTTGCTAAACTCAGTGCAGACATAGAAGTTATAAGTATGTTCAAATGTATGATCGTGATGTATATTCAAGATACATATTCGTACATCTTCCAGGTAAGACTCAGTGTGTAAACTGATCTTTCTTCTTAGAAAATAATCACTATTCTGTTTTTTACTGTAATATCTTGGAAAAAAAAGGAGTACACATCATCCTTTTCCTAACAATAAATTCATAATTTATTTAAAGAGAAGTGCAGGCATTAATGACTGACTATTTTGCAGCTGAGATTCTTTGGAAATGTCATTTCCCTGCACCTGCACGCACCTGGAGCTCATACATTTGATGGGAAAGGCAGAAATTTGTACTCCGTCTATTATTGTAGAATTGCTTTTCACATTGTAATTCAATAGATTTTTTCTATATTTCTGGAAGTAATTTTTGATGCTTCAGTTCAAAGTGGGAAACTTAGGAGTTTTGTGTTGGATATGTCATAGGAAAGCTAAGCTGTCATTTTTTATTTAGGGCCATTCACAAAATAAGAACAAAGGAAAGCAGCATTCCAAAAGGAAGAAGATCTACTGTATCATAACAGCTCATCCATCAGTTCTAAACAAAGGTAGGAATAAATATGTATTTTTGACAAGTTCATAAGGTTTGGCAAAGCATTTCTGTTTCGTTTTCTACACCTGTCCTGTGATTCTGCACAAACACAGCTATTTGCTGTTGCAGGATTTGCTGGACAAAATTTTAAAATTTACGTAAACAAGTTTTCAAATACTTACTTTTTATTTTAGAATGAAATCATTATACAAAAAATGACTGTCAAACCACATCTTTTTGCTCTGTTAAGGTATATACTATTTTAATTAAGCTCTATGTGAAATTACGGACTAATTTGTCTTTTTCGTACTTTGTTCTTGTTAGTCTTTTATTACAAACACAACACTAGAAACAATAATGTAGATTTGGCTTAGACCTTAAAAAATCTGTTCACAAGACACTGAAATCTTTGCTTCTGGTAGTGCTGCGGGCAGAAACCTGAGCCACAATACAAATATGTGCTCAGTTTGCCGTGTTGGTACTTAAAAAAAGGAAGAACACCAAACATTTTTAAATCCAGTTAACTGAAATAATTTACTAGTTTGCTTGCTGAGAAGTATTCATATGATGTCCTACAAAAATATTGTAGAGACTAGAACAGTGTTCTGAATGGCCAAAATAAGATAAAAACATAATCCTATCCATGATGATCTGTCATTTTAAAAGCATCATGTTTTATGTTTAGTGAACAGAGAAAAAAGGAGAAATACCATAGTCCAGAGACCAGGCTACCCTGCCACTCTGTTACGGGAAAGAATTAAGTCATTGCAGCAGCAGATAGCTGTTCTACAAAATGAAAAAAAGACAGCAATATCCTCTTCAAAAGAACTTAAAGAAGCCAATGAAAAACTAGCAGCCCAGCTACATTTGGCTGATCAAAGACTTCAAACTTGTAAACAGACCATACAGGTAAACACTTTTCATTATGGTGTCTTATGATGTTCAGATTAATTTCTGTTATTCTATGAAGTTATGAAAAGGTTGAGTGTTTTAGTAGGATTTTGTCTGTTACCATGTTATGATCAAAATTATAAAATGCTGTCAGCATGTTTTATATGAGATTCTTAAACAGTTGTTATCTACAAATTTTATTTGGGGGTCTTGCTTTACTATTGTATCATTCCAGTTGATTAATCCTTCTGTAAAAGATTTTCACACTGATATTTTACTGACATTCAAATGAAGCAGGGAAGCTTCACTGTGAAATTGTGGTTGGTTGAATCTCTGGTAGCTTTCCTGAGATTCTGCTCATCCACATGACCTGGTACCCATTCTTATGTGAAGAGCAACCAGCTTTGGAGAAACCAACTGCCTCCAGGCGTGGAATGTTCAGGGAAACTGGAGTTTTCTTCCAAAGGTCTCTCAAACAATATCTATTTAATCCCAGCCTTTCCTGTCTAGATGAAAAACTAGAAAACAAGATCTGTGAAACCCGAGACTGCTGAAGTATTAGGATAACTGCTCAAAAATGCCAACTTTCTTCTTTACTTTAGCCTTCATCGTTGTTTATTCTTTTACTATTGTTTCTTTCTTGTTTTCCCTGTGCCTGTTGATATACATATATATATTCTTTTTTTTTTTTGTCTCTGTGTGTGTTAATCTATATGCAACTCCTCAGCTGGAATTCTTTTCTATTCGTACTGTAGTGATTGGCCTGCCCTTTATAGAGCTGAATCAACAAACACTTTTGCAGTAAGTGTCTCCTGTTGGTCACACACACATCCTGCTTCCAGAATTATAGTGCTGCAACAGATGGACTTGCTGGAAGGAGGCAGACATTAAAAAAGAAATCAAATCCCCTCCTCCTCAAAGTTCTCTGCATTTCCCTCTTTGCACAGAAGGTAGAAGCAGTATCAGGAGCAGCACTTTTCACTTTTTTTAGGGCTGGGGAGCTGCTAATTTCTAGAGAAGGAAAAACCTCATTTCTGTTCCTCATTTTGCATAACTATACAGACTTAATGAATTGTTCAAAAGGAGTTTCCAAGGTCATTGGAACAAAAGGAGATCTCCCTATTTCATGATCAGTTTCATAATGTAAAGTTTCACAGATTGTATAAACTTCACAGACAGTTATATATGTAATTTGAGTTGAATATTCTGCTTTCTCAGACTTCTTCATGACTTACTTTCTTAGAATTCTGCAGATGTGCATAGGAGAGCAGTGTTAAAACTAATATGAAAACGCTAATTATCACAACATAGTGCTTAACAAAAAAAACTCCAAAAAGGCAGTATTTATATGAAAATAGTTGCTGCTATAATATAAAGCACTTACTCAAAAATGAAATATTATGTCTCAAAACTAAACCAATTGTCTTTCACTTTATGAAAAGTAAAAAGAAAATTGTTCCGAAAAAAACAATGCTTTTTAGTGACTGGTTTATTTAAAGGGTGGTGCATTCTAAGCAAAAATAAATAAATGGTGTTGCAGGTACTCAAGGAAAAATCTGTATTAGGCATGCACATTTTTTTCCTTCTCAGCAACCAATTCAAATTCCCTTTTTTACAACTAATTACTCTTCAGGTGCCATGGTAGTGCTACCAAGTGGGAAATTTTAAGCAGAGGCTTGGGCTACTTGCCAAGTGGAAATTAAGGAGGTAAAGAACCTCCACAGTCACTGCAGGGTAGATGCACATTTTAGAGAACCATGGCTCAGACAGATCAAATGTCTTGAAAGCACACATTTTTGTGTGTGTGTTTTATAAGAAATACTTAGTAGAAGGGAAGTTTTAAGATATTGCAAGGGAAATAACATTAAAAAAACTATTTTTCATTAGTAAGTATATCAGTAAGTTCTAATTTTTCCTCTGTTATTTTAGATTCTGGAATTTTCTTGAACAGATAGTGGAGAAAAAAAAAGGGAAAATATATGAAAAAGTAGAAGATTGAGATAATACCCAGATTCAGGGAGAGAGAAGCTCTTTAACATTGTCAGTTTCATGAATATCTAAATATAAATTTACATATGTAATCATACTGGTCCTGAGTAACCTTATATTAAGGATAAATTCACTGTGGTGGGTTAATTTACATGTAGTGTTCTAGCAAATGTGAATATTCACATCACAGATTTGGACAACACAGTTGTATTGCCTGAATTTAGATAAAGAAATAAATCCTTCAACAGATGAGGACATATGTTTACATAGTGAGTCCTTCATTATAATCCGTAAGGAATCAAATGCAAGAAGATCAACTCTGGATTTGAGCTTTAAGTATTCCAGATGTTCATTTTGAACCAGACTTTGCAGTTCATACAACCTAAGGATTGGCTGGCATCTGTTGATTTTCAGATTACCTCTACCTATATACTTTCATGTGTTTCTATTGAAGATTCAGCGTATATGGATATATGTATGTCAGTCGTATGCATATGTGTGTGGATGTTTGTCTAATATAGGTATTATCTGTCTAATGTAGACAGACATTAAGATTTCTGGGTTTTAAGTTCTTTTTTTATAAACTCATTGCAGAAATGTAGATCTCTTGCTTTATTTTTTTTCTGCAAAAGCAATTTTGTGCATATTTTTGCAAAATGACTATAAAGTGACTGCACATGTGAGAATCAAAGCTTGCATTCTCTAAGGATTCCCATCGACACTGAGTCAAGACCGTCTGTTCAGAAGTACAGTAGTTACATTTTGCAATCAGTGTAGAAATCACAGCTGGAGTTGATACTTAATGTAGAACCAAAGGGATTTAGTATTTCCGTAGTTTCTAAGAAAAATGTCAGACAGGAATTTATTGAGAATATTCAGGAAAACTTTTTTTCTAAGATTTATTTCCCCCTCTACTAATTTCTATCATTGGGTGGCTACTCATAGGAGCATATTTATAGCATTTGGCTGAGTAATGATAATTACTTTTGTGCAGTAGGTTTGTTGTTCAGTTCAGACTAAGTATATTGAATACAAAAAAAAAGTATGGAACAAAAAAAGAAAATAATGTTGCAATATAAGTAAATCCACTGCTCCAAAGTACCATAGCATCTTTTACATCAGTTCTTCAGCATTTTTAATATGATGCCACAGGAAGAGCTGCATTTCTTAATGGTTCTCATTAGGAATCTGCAGAATTCTGTTAGCAAAGTGCCTGTGTAAAGTCTGCTTCAGCAGTAACTGAATCTCAGAGAATGGGAATAAACCAACCAGTCAGCTACAAACAGATCCAGCACAGGTTTAGGGGATGTTTCCAATGCATTCTTGTAAATTTTTAGCTAGTTTACTGTTGAGTTGGGAAATGAATCTTTTAAGATGTAGCTGTAGCCCAGATAGGGATTTATAGAATTTTAGAGATCTTTCCAAACTTCAACCATTCAATTTTCTCTGATTTTTTAGGGGGACTATTTTTTTCTGGACTCTTTGCCTTTAAAATAAAGTTTGTTTCTCAAAGGTATATTGATTTGGTGGATTATCTCAAAATTAGAAAGCAGTAAGCATAACAAGCAAAGCAGAATATGGCTACAGAAGGCCTCTTATTCTCACAGTTTGTCTGTCTTTGTAATTTTCTCTGCATATTCTTTTGACTATCTTAAGTTGCCCAAACAACTTAGAATTCAGGGCTGCATCTTCAAATTCAGCACCAAAGCTTAGCTGTTGTTATGGTACCTGGATATGAATATCTATCACTATAAATTTAGTTGCAGTAAATTCAGTTGCAGTGAAAAAGAGAATGAAGATCAAGTCAGACGCACTGTAAATTATTGATTCTAAACAGTATCATTTGCAACAAGATCTCACCTTGAATCTGGTTTTCATAAAGAGATTTTTAAATAGTCATACTTTTCCATTATATTATTTTAAAGATGTATTATTGTTTGCATTAGATTGTTTTCAAATTTGTGTTTGTCTTAAAAGAATATGTGAGGAATAATCTTGAAATTTCTTGAAATTTTGAAATAAAATTTCTTTTAATTCTGCTATAGTAAGTAAAAAAGGTAAAAGATGCTTTTGGAATTTCTTTGGTTTGGTCCTTAGGAATTTAGGAATTGTGTGGGTGGTTTTTTTTTCAATTTTTTTTAATCACTGAATCATTGTCCAGTCAGATATTACTTTTTCTCAAAACATTTATACACGTACTCTGGTTATATCCTTTTGTCTACATGAAAATCTATGAACATTCTGGAACACTTGAGCCTTTTTTAAAATTTTTATTAATTCATGAGAAAACATAAGCATTTAGGGTCATCTTTCCTAAATTACATAGCTAAATTACATAGCTGGTGATTAAATGCTTTCTGACCATTACAAGTACAATCTAAGACAGTAAAGGTTGGACCAGTTGAACTAAATTGTGTACCAGCATCTCAAAATTGGTTTCTATGTAAATGCCATGCTTTTCTTCTCATATTGCATGTGTATCTAGAGAGACCTCTTTGCAGGTACTGAAGATAACTGAAAGTTTGGACTACATCCTCAGTTGATATATTCTTGAGAGAAAGTCATCCTTTCTGAGCCTAGTCACTATGTTACAGACTTAAATAGCAACATCACTAATAGCCTGGAAAAAATATCTGTAATGTATTTCAAACTACGATTTTATGTTTTTTAAGTTCAAAAACTGAAGCTTATGTGTAATTTTGAAGGCATTGAATTGACAATATTGAACAGGAAAGATTAAGATGCATTATAAATTAGTGAGATTTGGGTTTGCTAGAGCTTTGCTGAGCCTAATAAATTGAAAATCAGCAAGGATCTCAGACTTATGAAGGATGAAAATGAGGACAGACAATATTTTGTTACTCTATGAGAATTGAATTCACCTCTTCTGAATTCCCATCCAAAATTCTGCGTAGAAATTTTTCCCTTGATAAACTAATGATCCAGTATTACCACTGACATAAAGTATTTCTCAAATTTTAGTTTTTTACTCTAATGGAGGAGTCAAATTTGAACATAAAATGAAGAATTGCTAAATGGCCTATATGAAAATAACTGTCATTTTCAAGTGTGTGAACTTAAAAGACCATAGCTATTCATAGCAGTTTATCACACCAAAAACTTAGCACATTCTTAAGTCAGTTCCTATTACAGAATTACACTGTAAAACGTATTTATCATGAAGCCGTAATTTCATTACAAAATAAAAATAAAACAAAATACCCTTTACATTTCTATTGATCTCTGAAGAAAAAATACAATAGACATGTTCAATTATTGATGAACAATAGTTAAAGTACATTGCATGTAGGAAATGAATCTCATTCATAAACTAAAGAGAATGGTTGGTAAGAACTAGAACTATGAGATCTGTATTATATTCATGTCAGAATGAACTAAGTTGGAGACTGGATAAATTGTGAAGAAAAGAATATTGGTACTGCGTGGAGATCATAGAATATAAGCAATACAGTATTATTTGTATTATCATATCACAACGTGTAGAAATCCTAGAAAGTATATTAAAAGAAGAAAAAGCATTTCTATTGTAAGGATTTGTGTTTTCTTGTAAGGTTATAAATAATGATGGTATGTATATATGTGTGATAGTACTGCCGTAGGATATACTTGTCTGTGCGTTCTAGTAAACACCGAAAGAGTTGATCTGTAATTTTGTTTCATTTATTTTGCTTTATAGATTTCACATAGCTTATTTTTCTTCTTCCTCATGATTCCACTAATCATTTTTTCTTGTATAGTGAATCTTATGATTAGACCAAAAAGCTAGAAGTCATTTGCGTAGCTTTTTTTTTCAAGTTTTCATCAGTTGGATGCCATCTGGGGCCTTGACAAAGCTCAGCTAACTGTCCTTGCAATAGGATTTCCTTTTGTCCCGTTTTTTTTTTACTAAGTTATTTTTGTGAGTGGTCTCTGATGGAAAGATTTAACTGTTTAACCTCAATTACATGTACCTCCTGTTTGCTTTACAGTGTACCTCTTAGCATAGCTGTTTTAGCACCTAAGAAATATTTCTATCCTTTCTCTAGAAACCTTTAAAGATAGAAGGATAAATCTAGAAGAACTATTGGCATCGTTGTAAAAATTGTCAATTTTATTACTTTGCAATTTTGTAAGCAACTTGTCCCTTCCTAAAAGTCTTTTAATTTTGACTCACTTCAGGCAAAGACAATTTCCCCTTCGGTTGTTTTATAACCTAGACTTATGATTTTGGAAAATGATGAATAAAAATTCTTAATCTTTGATTTTTTTTTAACATAAAAGGATATAATTTTTTGCTTATACTCAAAAGTCAAATCCCACTTTGGTTTGAGATGCTAAAATAGGAAAAAAAAATAATTCACTAGAGTTTTGACTGGAAAAGGGGAATAGATATTCAAGTACAGGAATGGTCTTGTTCAATTCAGTGAAATCTCACTTAATTAAAACTATGTTTAGAACTGGATAAGGTTGTAAAACTTGTTCTGTAATCTAAACTCCCCATTTTTGAAAGAATTATTCTGCAAGATTTTCTTACAAGATCAAGATCTCATCATGGTGTTCCCTGGATGCCATTTGAATTGCACAGCCAGTTTTTATCAATTAACATTTAGGATTACAATAGTGAAAATTATATGATTTTATGAGATAATATATATTTATCATCAAATCTCACCAAAAAGAAAAACAAAAAAGACATCTGCTGTCAGAAAAATGCTAATATGTAGGCAAGAAGGCTCGGTTGCAGGCTCAGTTACTTCCCTGAAAT
>VWPW01010194.1:0-14142 GCA_013389825.1 Crypturellus undulatus
ATGAGATCATGACACTGGGACCGCACAGAGATCTCTTCATCTTGCTTATTCCCCATGCTTCGCACATTGGTGTACAGGCATTTCAGGGAAGTAATCGAGCCTGCAGGTTCCCCAGGAAGGGTGAAAGAGGACCCTCTCTAATCATTTCCTATCCTCACTTCCCCACTGCCATACTCCTGCTGGACACCATCTGACCTTGGCCGTGTAGTACTGTTTGCCATGTCTGTGTGACACTCCCCTTCCCCCTTCTTGTCTAGTTTAAAGCCCTCCTAACCAGGTTGGCCAGTCTTTTGGCTGAGACGTGTGCCCCTCTTGCTGAGATAGTTCCAACCATCATCAGCTACCGCAGCCTTAGCAATTGCGCCAAGAGCCCAGCTGTGCCTGGTGAGAGCAAGGTAAGGAGAGTGCAGCTTATCTTCTTAGGGATAAACACGTTCCCAAGAGGGAACACGTCTTGCCCTACAGATAGGACGAGTCATTAAACACTGCAGAGGCTGAGTGGCTTTGGGATGGTTTTCTGAAACTTGAGACATTAGACTCAAACCAGTTTCTTTTTTTCTTACCAAAGGCCAAAGGGTTAATTTTGAACTATTTCAATAGAACATTCAATGGCATTTAGCTGTCTCTATAGATAACCTCATAGGTGTCTCCATTTTCTTGAATGGATGAGGCTCACTAGATTCATAATTCTCAAACTTTTCAAATCAGTGGAATATCTGATTTTTTTTTAAGAAATGTGCAAAGCATTAAAAATCTGCAATGTAATCATAATGATTTTCATGAACAGTGTTACCAACATTGCATTATTTGCTTGTAGGCTAGTTTTATTTCTTTGCCTTTGCTTTCTTTACTGCATGGAATTAGGTGTATATAAATTCTTTGCAATCTGATAATAATTTCTAACACCTTATAGATCTTCTGGTTTCTCTCTCTCTGATTTGTATGGTATACTTTACTTTTGAGTTTCACATAACTGAAAAAATTAACTTTAAAATTAGGTATCTGAAGAGCAGTGTTATGTTTGAGAAAGTCAGTGTAACCTTTTCACTCTGCTGCAAATAGTCAAGGCTAACTCCTGGGACCAGTTTTGGGTAATCTACCTCTAGAAAGATGGGGGTGGAGGGAGAGAGAAGGAAAGAATCTAGAAGAAAAAACTAAGAATTATGAGAAGTCTGGAAAACTTGACCTAGGAGGGAAGGTTGAAAGAGATTTCTTCGGCCTACAGAAGAAAAGACCTGTGGTAAACCAGTTTCTGAATGAGCAAAACATTCATTAGAAGTCAAAGAAGAAGCAACCATTTCCAAGGTCTGCGGAGGACTGAAGAAGCAGTGGGCATGCTAGGAAGAAGCTATTTGCTGGAACGCATTGTTTAGGAGGATGTGAAACAGCCCAATACTGGAGCTGAGCACCTGCAAGAAAGGCTGTAGCTACAACTGGTTCTGAACGGCCAACTAGATGATGAACGAGGCAGCCTTCTGCCTAGCCTCTCTCCACAGCGGTTTCTGTAGCTCCTTGTGGCAGTGATGTGTGAAGGATATGGTCCAGGCAGAGGGAAAACAGGTTTCCCATGTTCCCTGTAGGCATTGGAAGGATGGTGCTTAATGAACAACTGGCTCAGGAAGAGGCATCCTAGGACATTCATAGCAGGACGACAAGTTATTTAATTTTTGTTGAAAATACTTGAATCACACATTTCTACGTGTCTAATTTTCATTAAGTGCAGTTGTGTACTGGAAAAAAAGATTTTTTCCAATTTCATTCTAATTGGATATATAAACGGAAATGTAGAAGTAGTTGCATTTCCAATGGGTTGGCATTTAGATTTTTTTTTTATTCAAAATGATTCTGATTCTTGTGTGGAGGTAGTGGTTGTGGTGTTTTTATTTCCTATATTTGTTGTGTTTTCCTAGAGATACCTTATTTGCTGATCAGTCACATACTTTTCATGTTAATGGCTGGATATGTGAGATCTTTCTCAACTGACAGTTTTCTAAGTGCAGTAATATGGCATGCATCTGGAAGACAAATGTAGAGTCCAAAGTGCTTCACTTAGCTTATTGGGAAAGATTTCTAATGAAGATCAGCATATTGAAGTCTTTAAAGAAACAAATAATCCAAGTGTAATTCTGACACAGTCTGGAAATAGAAGAAGAGAGTAGGGAACATTCCAGAGATGGAATGAAGATAAAAGGCTCAGAACAGACCAGCATGGTACTAATGGACTTCTCACTGATTAGTTATGGCAAGCTGGTGTTCACATGTGACTACAGTTTATTCTTCTGTGAAGAAACGCAGTGCTTGACAAGAGCTATTAATGAGTGGCCATGTTCTTACTCTAGGTTAGACAAGTAATACCACGCAGCAGGACGACTGGCAGAGACACAGGATAGACTTGATGGGACTCTTCAGACTGCTGAGTGATTAAGCTTCAAATATAGTTTCTGCCTATCACAATGAGTAAAATACATTTTCTTCAGAGGATGAAAGCCTGCTCAACTTGAGGAAGGTTGCCCTTTTTGTGGAGGAGTTCCAGCTTTGTAGGATACTTCACCCACCCTTGCAGCCCTGCTTTATGGCCAAAGCAGAACAAGAAACTTCCCATCTATTGTGCAGTGGAAATGATAATATTCCCATGTGTGAAAAGCTGGAACTTCTAAAGAACATCAAAGCAAATTAAATGAAGGCTGCCATTATTTCTGGGCCTGATTGTACCCATCTTTCTACCACCCAGAAGACCAGAACAAGATCCGTGCCGTGAAGCAGGGAACAGCAAAGCACTTTTACTAGTACTAGAAACAAGGAGGGAGCATGTTAAATGTTGTCCGAAAAACTTAAGATCAAAGATCTTTATTTCTGCAGAATCTAACTTTAGGAAGAACTCTGTAATTATTAAAGTAGGCTGAAAAGAGATTATTTCCCTGGAAAATGACCTAAAAGCATCTAAGGAAGAGATCTAGGGGAATTTTCAGAAATCTTTGCTCAAGATGAGAGCTGCAGTCCAGCCAGAGAAGACAGGAGACAGAAGTAAATTAGGATCTGGGAAACTGTATTCCATCTCTCATAAATTTCCATAAAAGAGCTATAATGTGTTGCCCAAAATATTCCTGTTTTTTTAATGAAAATTATAATTTTTCCCTACAGGATAGAAGGCTATTCCTGAAAATATTTAGGAGTTTAGTAGGAACTAGTATTGTTAGTAAAAAAAAAAAAATGTTCAGCTTTGGCTGGAACCATATGTAAAAGTACTGAAAAGTTTAAATATTTGTTCATTGATTTGAAACTAGTTAGCAACAAAATTCTTGTTGGGCTAGTGCTTGATGTAGTCTAATGGAAATGTTGCCTGTATAAGAAATTCATACTTTGATTAGTATTAATTTATCTGATGGAATTTTGGACATTGTGTTAAGTGTGCATAAAACCTGAAACAGAAATGAAAACATGAAAAATAATGGATTTTTAAAGATGGCCATTGCCAGCACTTCTCTGTAGTTGGCATTTCTCTGCAATTGGTTATTCAGCAGCATGCTGAGATAAGGTGACACTTTCAACGTTTCTATTCTTTTAATGTTTGGAAAGGCAAGCACAGACTGGAATGAAGGTATTTTTGACAGTAGTCAGAAAATAGAAAAAAAATCAGTCTGGGTTTATCAGGCAGGTTTATTTTGTTGGGCTGATTTACAGCTGATCCAGGTGAAGCAACGTGTTAAAGAGCTTAAAAGGGCTTGTGCCCTGTAAGATGCTCTAAAGGATACAAAAACCTGTTTTTTTTTTAATGACTTAATCATATAGGAGTAGGAGTTTTTCTTTTGTAATTTTTGTTTTGTTATGAGGAAAAAAAATATGGAAAATATACAGAAATGAAGGAGTTAAGAGTTTTGGCTCTACATTAAACCCTGAAATTTGCAAACCAAAAATGCCCAGTGCAATCAAGCAGCTCCCGCATGGCCTTGGCTGCTCCCTCCCATGCCAGGGCAGCAATTACGTCCCCACATAAGCAAATAAAAATCATTAGTGAGAACCTGCAGGTCCTGCTTCTCACAACTATGCGCCAGGTGTGCTCAGCTGTGCGTCAGAAACTGCAGAGCCATGGGGAAGACAGGAGGCAAGTGAATTTTGTTATTAAGCAAATTTGGTTTTAAGCAGTCGTGTCTGGCCTGCTACACAATTAATTGCCTCCCACTGCTGAGTTGCGACTGGCATGTGAGGAAGGTGCTGCCTTTTTCTCGGGCACGAGTGCCATGGAAACAGGGGTTTATTGTACAGAGCTTTTTGGTTTGGCGATTCTTTGGTGTTTTAGGACTCCAATAATTTCTATGATAAAAATGGACTTACTTCAGAAATAGGCATTTCCTATCTATAACTACTTTTTTTCTCTAATGATATTAGACTTACATGTGTGGCACTCACAAACTGCCGGCATTCATCAGTGACTGGGAATATATAACATGAAGTAAAAGTATCCAGTTCAATATAAACTCTGCTGTCTTTTTCAGACTAAAAAGTTTCAGAGCTCTGAATAAACCATTCTTTTTCTCAATTTCTCTTTTTTTTCCACCTCTCTTTTGAAAAAGATCAGAGAGGATGTCTTAGTTTAGAGGATGGGAGCAGGGTAAAAAAAATAGTCATTTCCATTCATTCCAACTTCTTTAGAGGGGCAAAGAAATAGAAGGGTACATGTGGGGGTTGCAGCCATACTGTTAACGAGACCTGTTGCACGTGACAGAAACAGAGATAAGGAATGCCGGACGGAAGATCTCGCGATGTCATGGAACAGGCAAGGGTTTAACCATATTAGGGCAAAAAGTGATATCTGGAACCTAATTGGTACATAAGACAACTTCCACCTGGACAGAAGTTATAAGAACCAGCAGCGTATTTCAATAAATGTCATTTGGCATATCATCTCATAGGTGTCAGTGCTTCTTGACCCTGAGGTGGATGGCCTCAGTATTCCCTCTATAACCACGGACAACCACCACGGGTTGATAACGAATCCGACAGGTACACCTGTGATTGGAGGGGGTTTAATACTGTGTGGTGTATTTGCACACATCTTTATTTGTGTCACATGCACTTCTTCAAGTGTCTTTTTCATCAGGGTCTTCCTACTGGCTGTATGCAACTTCGTAGATGGTATTTTTGATGCCGAGGCAGCAGCATTTTGCAAGCCAAGGACTAACTCCTCTCTAAACCAATACTACTTTTCTCTTAATATATGATATCTAACTTATTTGAATTTATTTTTTGTACTTAACAATTACAAAATTATTTTTAATTCAAGCACATTTAGCTGGGAAAGCAAATGAAAAAATATTTTTTACTTTGGAAATGCAGCCAAAATACCTCAGGAAAATTTCATCTTCCTCAAGTGCTTTTTTGACTCTTTCAGATGAGCTCCCTGGTTGAATTCCCTCTGCTGATTCAATCTCTCCTCTTGGTTAGGGAAAGCAGATACAGTGGGGGAGTTTTTAATCAGGATAAAAAGTGTATATCTGCATAGGGCATGGATAGGTAGGGAAAATCCAGCTCCTAAGAAAAAATAGTGTCATTTCCACTTTGAAATACTTTGGTGTTTGAATGTTCAGTCCTTGGAAAGAAGCTTGAAATGATCTGATGTAGTCAACAGTTTTCACTGATAAAAGTCAGTTAGCAAAAATGAGTTCTAGCTTTTTTTTTCTTTTTTTTTCAGAAAGAAAAGCTTAGAAATATTTACCAACCCTTTTTGAATAAATAAAATAGAGGACCTATAATGTAAGTTAAATAGAGCACATGGAAAGCCATGCACCCTTTCTTCCCCTCCCTCTTCCATGAAACAGTAGTAAGAGGAGAAAAACATCTTGAACAACAGCATTAAAAAAGGAAAAGATAATATGCGCTGTGTATGGGTTGTTTATGCTGGACTGTTCCACTTTCAGGTTCTCCATCAGTTATCCAGCTAGATAGAGGTTCTCTCTATCCAGCTAGTCCAGCTTCTGACTAGCATCTCTAGAACATTTCCTTCTATTTGCAGTAATAAAATTATCAGCTACCTAATGAAATATGGTTCCCACAGCTTAGTAATTGGGATCTAGACATCAGGAAAAGAAACCGTAGCAAAAGGCAGCAAATACTGCTTAAGGCAACAAGGCACCCACGACTTGTGCAGCAGATATCTAGCCAGCAAGGAGGAGAGTGCAGGCACCATGGCGAGGGGGAAGGTAGTAGGTGCCAGGAGGCCATCATTAAAGTCCAGCTTGCCCCCCTTTCCCATTCTTTTGTGCCTGAAAGGGCTAAAAGCTCAATACCTTATCCTTAGATTGGTAAAATACACTCAGATTCTGTCTACATTTGCATTAAGACTTAATTTTGGTAACTACTGTCTGATTTCTTATTGAAAGCTTTTTTTTTTCTTTCCCCCTCACTTAGCATAGTTATTGAGCAGTGATTAACTAACAACTGAGCTATAATCCGCAAAGGAGTTCAGGTGTCTAAAACCTATAGATTTGAGTGTGAATTAAGTGCCTAATGAGTAATAACCACTTAAAAACACATAGTAGTGGAAGCTGCACATTAATCTGCAGCCATCCAGAAGGAAATGAGGCGTCATTAGCAGTTTACGTGTGTGCTCTAGGAGATACGATTATCCTGATCCAGCAAAAGAAGTGAATCTTAAATGGCAGGTGTCTTCCCCTTCTGCTGGGAGGTTTTCTTTTGCTTAAGTCCCATTTCAGATACATACACACAAAGAACCTAAGCTTGACAGGGGAATAGTCATCTTCCTTTGGTGACCCCCTGCTTTGCTGCCTGTCTTCTAGCATGTGGAAGTTGCGTTACCATTTTGAAAACAGGTGGTGTGGATTGGTTTCAGTTCTGTAGGTTACTTAGGAACTCTATGTATCTGATCATAAGGGTAAATGTGCTTAACATTAAGTATGCTTAGAAGGGTGCAACTTTATGAAATTTTGGGGAAACACCAAAATCACCAACAATATATTTTCATTGGAACAGATAAATGTTTATGAAAGAAATCTATTCAAATAAAAACATGAGTGGAAGTGAAACATATGCTATACTTAGAGATAAGGATTTCAAACCTTATCTTGTAAAGTTTATTTGACCAGGAAATTAAAGGTACATTAAAGTCAGAGGCATGTAGCGAAAGGAGGAAAACATCCAATTCCTACTTGTGGTTACAAATCTAAGCAGCTAGGCTTTATATGATTGCAATCATTTTTCTTTTCTGCTGACTGCCTCAGGCTACTTCCAGAACACACAAGATTCACTTATTTTTTTAGACCTGATTTCACTAACATGGAGATCATAACAAATCACATATTATTTGTGTGGCTTGAGTTACATTTGACATGACAAATTAAGTTTCTTGGCACAGTAATGTGCAAAAAATAAACATAATTCCAACCTTCCCCTCTCTCCATCAGCTCTCCGTTTCCATAAGATTTCTAGCAGCCGGATAATCGCAGGGATTTTATTACCAAGCGAGAGACTGTGTCGAGGAAGGAGGGGTGTGATGTGCAGATCTCATCTCTGTGCCTTGCAGCGTGCTACAAATTGAGGCCTATTAGGCACATGGGCTCACTTACCTCTCGCACAGTCTTTGAAAAATGGCCATGCCCATTAGCTGCTGCAGCAGAGCTGGCCACAGGCCTCCCGTCAGCGGTGATTTATGGGGCCCAGGCGTAGGAGTGTTTCACGCAGCGGCACCAGTTTCACCCTGGCCACAGGATGAGCTCTATGAACCTGCTTTCTTTTTATAGACGTTAGTTTCTTGGAAACTGTATAAATTCTTGGGGAGCAAAATGTAAGTCTTGGTTGTATATTTAGGTAGTTGTGTATGCTGCAGACTTGCAGTGTACCCTACAGTCTATAGGTTACCCTGCAGTCCCCCTTCAGAATTTAAACTCTGCAGGCACAAATCACTGCTCAAAGTCTCCCCGAGGCCAGGAGATTTTGTACCACCTCCAGGATGAGAATGTGTCTGTGTATCCAGCATAACCTGCCCGTATGGCTGCTGTGATAAGAACAGGAGTCAGGATAAGAACAGAAGGTAGAGGAGTTGTTCAAACTCACTTGGCTGTCTGCTCTAAAACCCTCATGAACCTCACCCAGTATGGGGTTTGGAGAACTGGCAAATGTGGCTGCTTACCTGATGTTTTGGTGATTCACTAGCTATTAGGCATGTGCATTTCTTCTTTGTAGAGGGTGCTTTGTAAGTGTGGTTGACTTTCTAATATGACCTTCTGGGAAAGATTAGGTAATGTGGTAGAGGAAAGTGAGAAAGTATGCTGCTCTGCTACCCATGTTGTTTAATAACTGTTTTGTGGCATAAGTCAATGGGATTCAGTGTGAGGCTATGAATACATCTGCCTCCCTTTGCACAAAACCATGGGTTGCTAAAATGTGCCTGGGAGGTCCTGAACACTTGGCATTCAGCTAGCTCTAGCTGCAAAGATGGTTTGCAGATCAGACACACGGCAACACTGTTAGTTCAGCAATATCTAGCTAAAAAGGAACACATTTTGTTCATAAATGTATTTTTAACGTATCAGAAAGAAAATCTGAAAGATATCTTTTACTGGAACAAAATTGCTTTATAGGGCTATGACCTTTCTCAGGCTTAGCTTTTGTGGGCAGAAAATACTTGTTTTCCTGCACATAAATCTCTTTAAAAAAAAAACCCTTACACAGTAGAAATATGCTATTATTAATATCTTGATAGCATGATAGCATGCTATCATCTGCCTATCATTAAAGACAGTCGGCACATGGGCAATGCAGTCATTCCCTTTTGACATTTCATTACTTTGCCCCTCCGCCACCTATTTGGTTTGTAATAGCTTGTTCCCTCTGCACCACTCCCGCTGGGATGGCCCCTGCTCGGGAATCAAGATGGGAGGAATACCGGCGGAAGCATTTCAGGATCCCTTTGCGTTGTCAGATTAGGAGGTCAGCAAAGGATTTCTGCCTCTATCAATCAGCTCTCTCTTAGTCCGAGGTATCTGGTATGCTCTTCAGCTTTCCCCCTTTCATCTCAGGCGTTTCAAGGCCCAGGGACTGGGCCACTGTTCCCATAAAGAGATGAAAACATTTGAATTGATGCTGACGGCTTTTGGTGGTCGTTACTCATGAAGGAACTTGACGCTTTCTTTCTGCCACCCATTTCGGAAGTGTCTGTGGCCACGTGGGTTTTGTTCTCTGTTCCTCCAGCATGAAAACCAAAGTGCAACTTCGGCATTCACACAGTATGGCATGAGAATAGAAAACTGGTCCTGAACCGGTCCTTTCTCATATGCTTACCTGTCAGGTGAGAGGTTTCCTCCTGGGCTGGTCTTCATGCTGGGGTCGGTTGTGAGTGTTGAAGGGATCTGGGCCAGCTGAAGTTCCTAGTGAGGCAGTGATTCCACTGGAAATAGCTAACGCTGGAAGGAAATTCGTCTGTTCCATATTTTGCCAATAAACATGCAATGATAATATTAAGTACAGATGAGGTATGCCCCTTTTCTTTGACCAGTCCATGACCTTTCATAATTTAGACTGTATTTTAAATTAAAGCACTTTCATAATCTGTGCAAATTGGAAGAAAAGAATAATGTCATTGAGAGAAGCAAAACAAAGAGGGAAAAGCAAAGTGGTAACAGTGCGTTGCCAAGTAGCTTCCCTTGTGCTTGATAATGTGTTGTAATCTGTGCTCACAAGGAAGCGGTGCTCGGCTCAGCTGCTGCAGGCTCTCTCCCATTAAGAGCTTTCTACCGATAAGGCCTTTCAGAAGGGTTTTCCTGCTAAAATCCAGTGTGGGCCTGGGGGTTACTGTTACAATCTGAGGGCATTTACAGCACTTTTGTAATGCTTGAGAAGGCTAATTCAATTTAGTTACGTTGTTGTGGGCTTTTAATAATTGAAAAAGGGTCTTGGAATTTTTTTTGGGGGGAAAAAACAGATGCTACATTATCGAGCAGTGTGCATAGCTGCGCTAAACTTTATAAGAGAAAAAGAACTGAAACTCCCACAGTGATGTAATATTGGTGATTTGGTAGATACAACAGGCATCATACCTTTTCTGCAGGAATAAAGAAGCAGTTGAGATGATTGATTCACTTACTTAAGGCAGGAGAGTGTGGGGTGGCATTGGCAGAAGGTGCCGATTTGTAACTGTTGCAGTGGAAGAACTGAATGCCAGGGAAGGAGTACTGGTGCAGCTAGGCCCTAGTAGTTTCTGTGTATCGTGAAAGCACTACAGAAATCTCCCGGACAGAAGATCATTCATAATTTGATATGTCCTAGTTCTGTGCAACTTGAGCATTTTGCAATTTTCATTCACTTTAGAAACACCTAAAAGCTGTAGAGTTTTTTTTTTTTTTTTTTTTTNTTTTTGTTAATGTATTCAATTCATACATCTGTTTAGAACACAGCAGATGATAGATAAAAAAGAAATTCCTTATGCTATACTTTGATCAGCAGTTAACTGGCATTCTGGCCAGTACTCTCTGAGTATTTATCCTCTGTTCTTCCAAAGGTCCAAAATATTTTTTTAAAACTGAAGTCAACTTAGCTACTGACCTACTGCAACCTCTGTGGCAGTTTACTATCTGGCATATATGGCATATTCAAGAATATGGATGTGCAGACTTAAAGAAAACTTTTTTGACATTACAGGATGTAAAACTTCCAAAATGTAGATTTGTTGCTAAAACAGTCCTCTAAAGACCATGTGTACTCTTAAAAATACAGGCTTACATGAATTTCCGTTTTCATGTGTTTTGATAAAAGACAATTTAAAATAATTTTAGGCAAGAAGCAAAATTTCAAACTGTGGCCTCAACTTTAAATCATCAGTTAATCTGACCAAAATGTTTAAAATTAAGATGATTTAGTTAGAGCAATTTGAGTAATTAAATGGATATTGCTTTGGGCAATACAAAGGTATGACAGGTCTGACTTTGTGCCATCCCCAGGATTATTGTCAGTTTGGATTTGGATGGACTTAAAAAATAGAAGTCGTGATACCATTTAGTGGTTTTAATGTAATCTATCTGAACTGTAACTGCAAATTTGCAAAACCTCTCTGTGGTTAGTGAGGTAAGTGGATTGTAATGCTGGTGCTCGTATTGAAAGCATGCTCTCCTCCACTGAAATGTGTATAGTGTGCAAGTGAAGAGCAGGAGGGAAAGGGAAAGTCTCTGTTTGTAAGGACTCTGATCAGGTGACCAAAATGCATTCCTGGCAGCTGCTGGACAGTCAGATGCTCTTAGAAGGACTCACTGATTCTCTCTTTGGTGCATAGATACATATACATACATATATCCAACACCATTGTTTGGATGGAGGAAGACCAGCTTATGGAGAATTCTCATCAAATCAGGCAGTGGAATGCATCATAATTTCCTTGTTTATTTGAAATCTGTGGAAAAATACTTTCCATACCCTTTTTTTATGACTATATTGTATATTAATTTATTTAATGTCTACATTTATGAAGGATATTTTGAGTATGGCCAAATGTTATATTTAGGGAGCTAATTTAGTAATTTGATCAAATAAGAAAGATGGCCAAAACATGTTTCTCACACTGCAAATTGGGGATCATTATGGAGTATCATTAAGGAGATCATTATCCCTAAAACCATCTGGATAATGTTTGGCAGCAGTAAAAATGGAAGACGAGTTCATAGGACATTCAAGAAGAGTTATAAATTATTGTGAGTCACAATTTTAAACTAACATTTTCAATACAAGACTAGTGCCAGCTGAATAAGTCAGTATTGTATAATTTCTACCATCATGTGGGAAGCTTCAGAGGTCTCTATAGAAGACACGGAATATTGTGAAGTTTAACAGCGTGAGTTATAAACAAGATGCTTTAATGTGCTGTAGCACAGAAGCAGACACTAAGAGAGCAAAATGTAAATTATTGCACAGGGTAGCATAGTAGGCAAGCCAGTGCTCTTTCTTCCTGGAGATAATCTGAACCAGAGAACGTTGATTCTAGTTTATATCATTTTTTTTCCAGTCCCCAAAGACCCATGTTTGAGATTAATCTATGATGTTAATTAAGTAAATCCAAGATGGATAAATGTTTTGCCAACAGCAGTGGAGCCACAGGTGTCGTTTCACTTCAGGCTTCTGCAAAACAAAGAGAGGGGCCAGGAAGTGCTTGGTAGTTCACAATAGTAGCTCACAAAACAGGAAAAAATAGTTTTTACTTTGCTGCAAAGCATCTGAGAAAGATTTGATTCAGTTAATGTTTCTGCTTCACCTGCCTTGGTCTTGTAATGGAAGGCATTGGTTCAGTCCTCAATTTGTAAATTCTAATCCTAATAATAATCTGAACATATTTTAGGACCTTAGCTATCCCTTACAAATTAACAGATTCAATTGTGAGCCTCTTACAAGTCTTAATCCCTTCTTTATATCCTCAGAAATACTACTACACATGTAGTTTAATAATCCTCCAAGACCTGCCTTACAATGGTAGAATAATTTTATAAAGCCTGAACATATTAAACACTGCAGAATGAGTCATTGGCAAAAGGCTACTTTCTGATTACCTTACCTTTAACAGCACTCACTCCTTTCAGATGAAGTGAATTTATTCTAGTAGTTTCCTAAAATTCCAGGCAATTTCACTTCTGTGAACCTGCATGTAACTTTTCTGTGCTTGTACCTAGATTTGATCTCAAGTGATCTTTGACTCTGAGGTCCGGAAGGACAGTCTAAAATTACATTTAAGAACAAGCTTTAATTACAAGAACTGTAAAAAAAAAAAACAAACAAAAAAACCCCACCATTTTGAGATGACAGAACTTGAGAGTATTCAAGGACTGGTGGGTCTACAGAAGGAAGTTGAAGATGATGCCATCAGAACAGCTTGTTGATTTAAAGGTTTTGCATCAATGACTTGCATTCCAGTGGTGTCTAAGGCTTCAATTAATAGTCTCACTATACAGGTCATGTCATTGCTGTGATGGATTACTAGAGCTCAAATACATACTGGCAAATGCTTTTCCATCCAAGGAAGAGAGAAGGGTTTTTTTTTCATAAAGATGAAAAAAATACATATCTGAAGTTTTGTCGTCTGTACCGTGGCTCCCATGATAGGATTAACCAAAACCTTTTGAACTAACCTTTTCCAGAGTCCATTCCTGAATGGGACACCTATGTAAGACTAATGTATTGTGATAAACAAGAATGTAATCCATGAAAAAGTGGTTTGTGCTAATGAGCAAATGTGAGGGAGTACAAAAAGTTCTGTAAACAAAACTGTCAGAAATGAAAACAACGGGACTCAAAAAGCACATGCCCATTAACTTTAAGAAGGGAAAGGTTCACTGAAGGGAAAAGTTCACTGAGGAAGAAGAGGAGCCTTCATCAAGAAGACCACCAGGGGGGTTTAAAAGACCCCCTAGCAACAAGGAAGGACATGTGCAGAAAAGGAGGAACTTTTGGGAAGGACATGCGCAGAAAAGAAGGAACTTTCGAGAAACAGAGATAAGAAAGGGATAAAAAAGGTGCTTCCACGGGCTATAGGCGTGCCGTTGGTGGAGCAGAGACTCCCCGGCCACCCAGCGCTGCTTGCTTGCCATTTACAATAAAGCAGACTGGCAAATCAATTGGCTCAGAGGATTTATCCGTTTATAACAATTTGGTGACCCCGACGTGATTAGACCTGTCTCGGGGACTATTCCAGTCTGAAGGGGAGGCGCCCCGTCCCATTATTGGACGGCCCTGGGGCTGGAAGTCTGGATCCTGATTCAGTCTAATCTACGAACTGAAACTGTAGTAAGTAGCAAGCAAGGAACTATTGAGATCTCAACTAAGGACTGCAGTATCGGCCTTATCGGCCAAAGGATTCCCATAGTTTTTGTGCACAAAGACCCAGAGGTAGAGGTTACCGATCGTGAGTATGCTATCTCCTGGGTTGGGAAGAATACCTTGGGTGTGCGTGGGAGGGTCCCTGGAGAGACCCTCGGGAGAGGCCCTCGGATAGAAAGAAGGCACCCCAGGCAGAATGGGGCAGAGAGAGTAAAACCCCGCGGGAGGACCCACAGAGAGATCCTCAGATAAAAGAGAAAGAATTACCTGAAATGCCCCCAGAAAGCCCCCTGAGGCTGATGATTAAAAACTGGGATAGCTGGCCCTCTTTTAGGG
>VWPW01010213.1:0-106911 GCA_013389825.1 Crypturellus undulatus
AAAAAAAAGAAAGGGGAAAAAAAAAAGTTAAACACTTAACATTTATTTTTCAATTCCAGTGATTTTGGGGAATGATTCTTCCACTTTTTCTTTGCTACCATGAGGATTACTAATAACAGAGAAAAAGAAAAGGTGAAATCCTTGCCGAATCTCAAACTTCAGAAACTGAGATTTTAATGGGTGAAATGGTGAAAGACGAAGGATAAAAACCATGACAGCTGGTAACAAGCAGATGTGCTCAGCTCCAAAATGCTTTCACATTCCCAGCAACCGTTAAAGCAAACTTTGCCAAAACGTGTCAGAGATGTCACATTATTTCTTTGTTCGTGTTCATTCCTTGGGTTCGCACAGGCTGCTGATGCCTCCCTCGCCGGTCAGCGTGGGGGTGTCGGTGCTCGTACCGAGGGGCCGCTCCAGGCAGGTGTCCGGCTCCCAGACCTCCCACTAAAGGGCACTCCGGAGCCCGAACAGCTGAGCAGACCTCGGAGAGCCCACATGGGCCCTGCTGCTGGGACAGCCGCACGGGGGCTATCCCAGGAGAGGGAATTCCAACAGGGTGAACCTAGATTTAGGCGTAGAGCTGAGACAAGGATCGGAGAAGCTTGCCCCAACTTTGCTGTTTGGATATAACAACAAAGTGAGTTTGCTTGATGGCTGAGCAGTATTAATGGGGCTAAATAGCTTAGACAGCAAATCTGTATTTAGATTTAATTGCTGCAGAATCTAATTAACGATTGTATATGAAAGACTCCCAAGTCTCTGATCTCCTCTGAAAATCACCAATGCTGCCAAAGCTAAGAACGTGATAATCATGACCCTGACTTAGGCTGTGAGATTTTTGCACTTAAGTAAGTCAGGTATTTTGACTTCTGCTTAACCATAAAGGAAAAAAAAAGTAATTAAAAAATAAATATTTTAAATTAAAACAAAAACAAAAACAAAAACAAAAAACATAAATGTAATTTAAAGGGTCAGATCTGTGAGAAGGCATGAAATATTGGAAGGGCAAGTAAGGAACAACCTTGTCCTAGCCTAATTTAAGCAGGCTGCTTAAACTGGATATTGTGAAGTTTTAGAGAATTTCACACTCATTAGGAGGAATCGAGACAAAAAGTTAACTCTACTGAGGGCTGCGCGCAAGGAGGCTGCACATTCTGGCACTGTGCAGGGGCCACTCTTGGATTTAACTGGTCAGGGAAAAAATAAAAAGTCACAATACTCTGCTGACTAGGAGGGAATTAAGAGCAAAGGGCAATGGGTCAGCTATAATGCAGATTTCACGTCCCTCTTCCTTTTAAAATTCATGGCTGCTGCACCTTAATGTTATTTTTATCAGGAGAAAAGTTCAGGTCTAAAAGCAGAGACAAAGAAAACGTGTGCAACTTTATTTTTTTCTTTCTCTTTGGCTCATCCTCTTTTCCTTCCTATGCTGCCACTGCCGATGACTAATTTCCCCTGCAGCCCTCGGCGGGCCGAGCGGCGCAGGATGGCCCCCAGATGTTTCAGGAACGGCGCCCTGTTTGTTTCAGGGGGGAGCTCGGCCGGATGCAGCTCGCGCAGCCTCCAGGCCGGGCCCCGTTAACCTCCCTGCTCTGGGGCGCAGCTACTGACCGCGCGCAGGCCCAGAAACGAGGCCTGGGTTTCCTCTTTGCGCGTCCAGCGGTGCCGGAATGGGATGGAGAGCTGCCGCTTTGCCTTGTCTCAGACCCTTGATGGGATGCGTGACCGTGACTGCTTTATTAACGGGGCACAGCTCTGCCCCGGGCCACTTACCGTCAGCGGGTGCCCCATCGGGTAGCGCCAGTTCCCCTCTGAGGACCGTGGCAGCCATGGAGGGGGTGCCTGCAGCCCAGAACAAGGCCATATTCTGCACAATTCACCCAAGTCACACATCATTTACCATCTGTCCCCCTCCATCTTCTGGTGAGCAGCCAGATGCAACCACACTACTGCAGAAGCAGAGAAGTCAGGAGTATCAGCAGGCTAATGGGACCATAAAAAAGCCCTCAGACTTGGTCATTTTCTTTCCTTCTGCATGGAGTTCTCAAATGTTTTCTACAACTTTTCCCTGCATTTCTTCTTTTGCTGCAGAGCAAATGGGATTATCAGCCCTCCAGAGACAAATTTTGCAGGAAAATCTAACTGCATACACTATATTCCCAGCCAAAGCACATTTTATAGCTCATTTTAAAAACAAAACTACTAGCTGTGGTGCAATATTTTTTTTTCCAAGTTATAACAGGGATTTTTGCATCTGACCTGACTCCCGTCTAACGACTCTATTAGACTGGCCGGCTTTAGCAAAGTCTGATTAAGCATTAACTCAAAACATAAATCTCAAGGGATTTTCCATGTCACTTTTACATTCTCTAGTTTGGTACCTTGCTTGAAAAAAACATGTGCTACAATATTCTGTGTTGTCTCTTTTGTGAATGTGAAATGCTCTTGGACTTTTTTACACTGGGACTTTTAATTTATCCCAGCCATATTTTTCTCATCTGTTGCTGGGTCCTTTATTTACCTGATCAAACCACCTTTTGTTTCAGATAAATGGCTAAAACTATTATCTGTCTGTTCAGTTTAAGTTCAGGATCCAGACGGAGCAGGCATAAAAACAACAGGGTTATTCACTCAGTATTCTCCAAGCAGATAACTAAATTCAATATCCAAATCAAAGACAAATGTTCACTTGGACGGAGGAGCAGCTGAAGTGGCTCGGTAGAGCAGATTCCTAGTGGGAAGCAAGTCCTCTGCCTTCAAAATCTGGTCTGCTCTGGAGCTGAGCGAGGCTCACACCCTTAGGAACCAGCGCACAGACTCTCCCGGATAAGGGGAATTGCAAAGAGTTTCCAAATAAGGAATTCTCTGCACAGTCTTAAACAAAGGAAATCATCCCCTTTTCCTACTGTAAGTCCAATGAATCATTTTCTCCCCTAGAAAATAATTAAATATCCTTTCCTAGATGAACACATTCACTCTAATGTGCTGAGGTTCCTATGCTTTCAGTTTTGATCCGCACAAATCTGTGAAACAGACACCTTAACATTCCAGGCATTCTCCAGTTCCTTCCCATGCTCTGCTTCAGCTGATTGTCCACAGAGACAAAATACAACTTTTAAAAAATATAAACTATCTCTTGGAAGTCTGTAGAAAACATTTCATATGACAAATACTTGTTACTGCGTCCAGAACATGGGGACCGAGCCCATATGTATCCAACTTGCTTAGGAAAGCAAAGGAAAACAGCCATCTTGTCCAACCTGCTTTGGCTGCATTGGTCTTTCATTGGGTAACAGGCTTTAGGAACCTGCTACAAGCAAGGCCCAGGATTGCTACATTCACATGAGTATGGAAAGAAAAAAGCCTTTGAGCCATTACAGAATCACAGAAAGATGCAGGTTGGAAGGGACCTTTGGAGCTCGTCTAGTCTAAACCCCCCTTAGGTAACACGCTCTTGCCTTCCAGGTCCAGCGAGACCACTTCCACCTCTCTCTGACCTGTAACACAAACTTGTGATCTCTGGGACATTTGTAGTTTCTGCCTGGAATTCAAACTTCTCTCTCTTGCTAGTGCTTTATATCAAGTTCTTACCTGCAACTTTCTAATGTCTGTTTTAGCTCACGGCCACACCTCTCAATTAATTCTGCAGCATCTACCAATAAAGCAGGATCTAATTATTATGTTTTTTTGGGTTTTTTTTTTTGTTTGTTTTTTTGTTTGTTTTTCCCAGAGAAGCTGGGAAGCAATCATGTTCAGTGGAATCCTGTCCTCTGCCTAGCCTAGACTCGATGCGTTTTCCCCATACCTTGGTGAATGGCCATAGCGCCAGTGAACCTGAGTCACTGAATGGTGCCAATCGACATCCTACCAGTGCTCTCTTAGAGTTGGCCTGAGGAGAAAAAAATAAAAATAGAGTGCTACACGCTATACAGAGGTTAATGCAGCTGGAATTTCCATGCGCGTCATCTGGAAACCCCACTGTTCACTGCTAGAATGAAGGCTGAGGACAATTTTTTCTGCTCCAGCAGAGAGTGGGGTTCTGTGCTGGTACCACGCACACAGCCAATACGTGGCATGAAGACAATGCCAGCAGGAGTGACGAACTACTATAATTCAGGCTATAATGCTGTTATTCTGCAAAGCTTCCTCTTCACTGGGAGGTGGGGGAGAGGTGGGGCGGCGTGGCGCGGCGCAGGGGATTCACACGGCTCCGGTTTCATTTCCCTAGCGCACGGGCGGCCGCTGCCTCCCACATGTGGCCTCAGCAAGCAGGGCTGGACAGGCCCCGCGCCAGGACGACCTTGCCTCCTGCTCCTCCTCCTCCACCTCCAGCCAGAGCAACCCTGGCAGCTGTGTCGGAGCCTCGCTCCAGCCCCGAGGGTGTCTCCACCTACCCCTTCCTTCTCCCTCTGGATTCACAGCACATCCGCAGACCTGAGGGCGAAACACTGAATGCCCAACTCCGTCACCTCGCGAGGGTGCAGTGGGAGGAAGGGAGAGGGGTGCCCGCAGGCACCTTGCCAGCTACTTTTCCCGCTTGGATGGTGGGATGCAGCACATGTCAAGCCCTGAATCCATTTCAGTGGATTCCTGTAATTAATTCCTGCAGTCTTTATAGCATGTACAGTCACCCACGAGGATAGTACACAGCAGCCCAGGAGTGGGAGCACTCATGAGTATCCTAAGCTCTTGTTTAGGCTCCTAAGTCCTGCCACTAGGAGCCCGTGCACAACGGAGTGTGACGAGAAAGCTCTGACCTGACCAGGTGTGGAAGGGGACAGACGACTTTTATTTCTAGCTGGTATTACATAGGCTGTTGCAAAACTGTAATGCCTGGGCTATAAGTGCTTCAGGGAACTTAAAAGATTACTACTTCTGCTGCATCTTAAACCACAGAAACGTTTCTGTTATTTTGAATTTCCCATCCTCTACCAAAATGAACTTTGATGCTTTTAAACCTGGCTCTTTGTTTACCTCATAATTTTATAGCAGGGAAAGGTTTACAAGTATTAACTATTATAATCCAGATCATCTTGAAGAAATGAATGCCAAGATTCCTGAAAAACTTTTCAGGAAAAAATGAAAAGTTTAATAACATCAGGCTGCAAAAACAGAGAGAGACAGAAACAAAGACTAGTGATTATAACATTTCCTGCCCAACCCTCAAGCCCATCTCATCTCTCCTGGAGACTCTCGCAGTCCCCACCATTCCAGCCTAGCTGCCACGATAGGAAATTATGCCCTGAAATTCTGGAAATTTTGACAATGGGAAGAGAACTCAAATCCAGGAAAGGGTTTATGACTGTGGTTCAGTTAAGGAGAAGGTGCTTTCTTCCAGTCCTGATGTGGTTAACTGAGATCCTAAGCCTCAAAGATTTAGTTGTCTAACTTGTATTTAAAGGTACTAATTACTTTTAAGTCCCTTAGGCTTAAGTTGTGGCTCTTAGCATTTCCTACAGCTACTTCATAGAGATCCCTGTTCAGATTGCTGGCCCGGGGTGTTTCAGGAGAGAAGAGGCATGATCTGCCTCAAACCTGATGGTGCTAGTTGGTGTCAGAGCCTTTATTAAAAGCGGAGCTGCTGCAAAGTGATCATCATCACTGGCACTTTCTAAAACCCCACTGTGAATTTAGCTCCTCACTTAGTCTTTGGGCACCTCTGAAAGCTCTGAAAGCCATCTACTGTCCCCTCCTCTGGAGCTTTCCACTGTCTACCTCCTTAAACACAGCAGCTTCCTCCACGACCGCTCTGTGATGCGCTGCCTTCCTCTAAGGAGCAGCAGCTTTTTCTTTACCGCTTTGCAACGTTGTTGTTTTGGACTCCATCCAGCAAGCTCCTCAAGCACATGGAGTCACGAATGCTTACTACAGAAGCACTAAATAATAATTATTATTATTATTAGCATTAGCCCATAAATATAACCTGAAGGGGTTTCTAACCTTCACGCATTCCCGTAAAGCAGCTTTTCAAAAACTATTTAATCAGGGTGAGAGTTCCCAGCAGGAGTATAATAAACAAAATATCAAGGAGGTTTGCACAGCTCCGGAGCCCGGCTCGAGGCAATGCGTGCGCAGGGCTCAGCCTCGGCCAGGCGCTGCCCACACCAGGGCTCCTGGCGCTTGTTTTTAAGCACAGATAAACACAGCTTTTGCTTCTATCACCCTTGGCCCGGCAGGATTAACCACCCAGGCCTGCGTGAGGCCTTCCCACCCTGCCGCGCACGGATGCTTGCTGCTGCGGGCACCGCGGGGCCGCGCGTTACGGCCCGGCCTCGTCACCAGGCGCGTCAGCACCGCGGCGGGACGGCGCCGAGCACAAGGGCCTGGGTCTGCCACTCCTGCCGTGGGAGCAAGGTTTCCTCTGGCTACTGCCCAAGTTTCCATGGCCGGGGCGCGAAAACAGCAGGAAGAGTCGCCGCTCACCTCCCAAATCCATGTAACGCCGCAGTCACTGGCACCGGGGAGGCAGCGTGTGTGTGAGCCCTGAGCAGCCCCGGCGAATGGTTCTCTGTGCAGACCCCGGTTAGAGCGATCTTCAGCAAACGGAGACGTCACGTCACCGCCCAGGGAGCTCACCGAGGCACCGGCTGCTTGGCCAGCTAGACAGCCTGAAAACCCCGTGGATACCCGGGCTGGTGCAGGGGCCGTGTACAGGGACCCATAACCTCCACGTTCAGCGAGCAGCGCAGGCCAGACCCGCAGCGGCAGCTCCTTAAGGGGCAGTTTTAGCGCTGGCCATAGCTGAGGGAATGGTGGTTGCTCAGGGCAGGGGACGGCAGGCGCTCAGCACGAGCTCCTTGGGTCGCTCTTGGGCTGGAATGAGGAATTGCAGGGACGGGCGGCCAGGGCCCAAGCCAGCACTTTGTGGTTTTACAATCACACTTTCAGAATGTTTTTTTTTCCTTTCCCCTTCCTGTTGCTCTGTGGAAGATCCACCAAAATAGCCATGAAGATGGCCAGTACACCGAGCGAAAAAGAAAAAATATATTGTTAATAGCGTCAGGCTTGCAGTCCATGTGATATACACCAAATCCAGGAGTCAAATGGGTTTGAAACAGGCGTGTGTTTTCTACTGGTTTTAGTTCAAGCATGGCTCTTTGAGAACACAGCATTTGCCTGCAGACTTTATTTTACTTTTTTTTTACGTTTCCCAGTAAATAAGAGCCCAGGAAATAGAAGAGTAATCATGCTGCTAAGCATGCTTAGCATGCTGCTTAGCAGCATGACAACTTCGTCTGCAAGTCTAAAAACTCTAAAATGCAGAATGTGGTGCTGCATATTTTTGGAAGGACCGCTCGCTGTGTCCCTTCAGTGCTCCAAATTCTGCCCTGCTGTTGCATAGCTGCCTATAAGCCTATACTGAAAAAAATAAGTCATATTTCACAATATTTAACAACAAAATGACAGGCACATTCCTGTTTTTTTTTTTTTTTTTTTTTAATAGGCTATCAGCTGGCTGGCTTATGGGTGAACTAAGCAGGGCACAAGCAATCCATGGTATGAGGCTGTTCATGCTGCTAGTACGCTTTCTGGCGTGAATTTGCTCCATGCTGACAAACATTTATGGGCAATGCCCAGCATGAGTCAGAAACCATTCCCAATAGGCAGCAGGGACTTCCTTTAGGAGAACAGGAAACTTGTGCCACATGGACACGATCTGGGCACCGGCCTTGGGGATGGAGGACAGACACGAGAGCTGTTTAAGTTACTAATACAGCTATGACTGAAACGACTTTTATAAAGGAGGCAATTCCTCATTTTACAAGTGGGCAGTTGAGCAGCAATCACTGGGGTGATGCAGCCAGGCCAGTAGTGGTAGATCCAGGGACAGGGCACTAACCTTTCATCCAGCTTAGCAGCCCATCAGCAGTGGGCCACAGGCAGTCCCTGCTGTCGAGCCATAAATCCCCAATGCTGGTGTTTCAGGATGTCTGAATAACCTGACAGCTTGGGAGAAATGCTGCCGCAAGTGTCAGCTGCCTCAAGCACTTAGATCTCCTGCACCTTCCTTAAAAACTCTTCCTGGTGCTACAGAGAGTCCCTTAGGAGGACCTCAACCCCATGTAGTGCATAGGGGCCGTGGGTCTGTCTGCTTGGTTTCTTTATGGGGTGGGTATAGTTATTTAAGTAACACAGTGCAGGCTTGGATCACTTTTCAACTGCACCAGTCTGAGTAGTCTGAAAAACATGATTTTACTCTAGGACCTGAACTACGTACTACAAAGTAAAGGGGGAGAGGCTGAAGACAACCCATTTCTTCTTCTCCTGCTGGAAGTCTGCATCTCCTGGCAGTGGCTGTCGTGACAGCAGTGACACCTCAGGCGCTATTGCTAAGTCTTGCTAAGCCAGCATTTGTCAGAGAGACCAAAATGAGTTTGATGGAGCGGCAAGATGTGGGGGACCTGTCTCCTTCAGCATGCTGCTTCAGCCACATAACCGCTACACTGAGGATTATGACACTTGTAAAAATGCAAAATTTCCCAGCTTCCTTTTACCTCTCTCCCCAAACACGCTGGGCTCTCCCTAAGTAATGTCTGTGGCCACCTATTTAGGTTATGCAAAATTTGCAAAATTTCCGCTGACCACATTTGTTTCATAGGAAAAGGCACGGTCCTTCAGCGACAGACAGTTCTGTGATAATGAGTAGAAATTTGATCCTGTCTTTTTCCCAAGCAGCCTCAGCAGAGTCAGGGAAAAGGCAGGCGGTGCTGGGTCCTCAGCTATCACGTCAGTTAAGGGTGGAAGCTGTTACTGTTAAGGAAGCTGTTACTGCCATATTCACAGGGCTGGGGTCTTGGCCAGGGCTGGCTCATATTTGGGCAAGAAGGCTCCCAGTGCGCTGCCTCCAAGCACTGTCAGTTTGCATGGTTCTCAGTCAGAAAGCAGTGAAATCCAGTTAAGCTTGGAAACAGGACAAGGGAATCTACATGCATCTTAAAACAGCTTTCTTCAAAATAAATAAATAAAAACAACAATGAATGCAAGTCCTCACTTTAAAATAGCTCAGCTTTAAGATCATTCTGGTTTTGCTCCTCTCCACTCCTGCTGGGGTGTATGAATAATTGGACAGTTTAAGTTACAGACCCATTTAGTGGATCATGTGGCCTTGGAGCTCCATCACTACATTGGTCTTGTACCCTGAAACAACCATCTGTGGAACAGCAGAGAAGATATACGCTTGATGAGCCTCTAGAATAAGTTACATGGTCACCTCTCACCTACTTCAAACAGGTCTGTTTTAACGTGGGAAAGACACACGTAGTAAGGAAAGGCGGATGAGCGTGCACGTGATGGAGAAGGAGAGCCGCTTCCAGCGCGTGGAGTCAGGATGTGCAGATACCACATGGGCAATTTGAACAACTCCTGCCCCTGTCTTTCAGCTCTCTGAGGTTCTCCTGATCAACATGGGGGAGGAGAGGACTTTCTGAAGCACTGATCTTCCTGCACCTTGGAGGAAGTGCATCCCGCTTGAGACGCAGAAACGCGCAGGGCTTCTCAAATGCCCGAGACTTCCCGTGCTTGTGACTGTAAAGGTCAGAGCCCCCCAACCTACAAGTCTAGAGCCACAAAGCTGCAAATTTCCCTTTTTATTTCAGTCTTTATAAAGCACATTTTAAAAACTATTAAGTTGCTAAAGTGCACTTGGCCTTTGGAATTTTACATGAAAACCACTTCTAGAAGAAAACATGCTCGTTTCTCTTTTTTCTCTGTTCCGGGGGCACTCACCACAGCTTGTATTTTATGTGGTAACATTGGTGTTAGTCACCAAACTGAAAGAAACCGTGTGACAGAACTTGTCCTTCATTTCTCTTTTTCACTCGTTTGCCCCTTGCCTCGGAGGCCCCAGGCCTGTTGCTGCCCTCACCAAAACCTCCCCATCACAGTGCCCCTGGGCAGAGCCATGCTGTGGGACTGGCAGCCTCTTGTACATCAACTGCTTCGATCCTACCTTGGAAGAACCATGGGGCTGAACTTGTCAGACGGTTTCTGTGGGCTCTAATGTCCCAGAAGGGAAGAAGAGGAGACAGGGACACGGGTAGGAGGAGGAGGGAGGCTGACGTGAAGGTGCTGGATAAAGAGGTGAGAAGGGCTGAGGAAGGGGCAGACAGAAGAACATCTGCAGATGCACAAATGCTTGCTGAACAGCACCTTCTCTGCAGAGCCATTTTTTGGCATCACTTTACAGGCTTTCAGCCAAAACTTTACAGGTCTTGGCTTCCACGCGGCTCGTTTATGTTGCTCTCTACGCTAAATGTTTCCCTGGCTCCCTCTTCTTTTTTATTTTATTCTATTTTTTTCTGCAGGGGATCCTTATTCTCAGCCCTGTGCCCACACTTACTTACCCTCAGCACCATCGTTACTTCCAGGTTCTCCTCTCCCTCCCTTTGCTCCATGTAAGGTGCTCATCATCTCCCCGCTCTTTTCTAGTCTCTTTAATTTCTATGCTGGCAAATGTCTGATCTTGGGCCTCAGATAACCTTGAGCTGCTTTTCAAAATACTACCTTAAAAATCCTCCAGCTTTGAAGCCTCTCTGTGCTATTTCCCGCAACCATATATTGGCAGATCAAAGAGGCAGAAATCATTGCCAGCTTGAGATAAACCACCTCCACTGTGCCAAGCCCTGCTCCGTGATGGGCAGAGATTCTCTTATCTCTTCTGTGTCCTTTCCTTGTGACTGCCGGCCCCGCAAACCCCATCTTCAGTTCCCTAATCCCATTGCACCCAAAGGGAGATTCAGTTGCAGAGGCAAAACGAAGGAGGCTTGAAAGGCTCTGAGGTTTGTCTTTAGAGGAGGCCAACAAGCACTGGCCTTTCCAAGCAAAGCAGCAATAGCCGGGTGCCTCCCGTCACCTCTTCTCAGAGCCAGCAGAGAACGGTACGAATTGCCCTTAGCGGATGGCACAAATAACTCAGTGCAAGCGCCCGCAGTGCAATGACTGCAGTTACCCCAGCAAAACAAGAGAGGTGCCTTGGACAGCTAACATGAGCCCTGTTAGTCTGCATGATCACCTACTCTCCAACGGCATACAGCAGCCTCCACGTAGATTTAATTCATCACAGTGAATTGTGCTTCGACAGGAATGGATCGGAGGTGTTGAAAAGTTTGCTGAAGAGGACTCCAATGACCTGGATTAAATTTTACTGTGATTTTACCAGACAGCAGTGTCACTTCAAACCTGATTCTCCTCTGGTTTTGGTCTTCATCTCCAGTAACCGAGTCCTTGCTATATCTACAGTGCAAACATAGCAGTCATGTTGTGAAAGAAGGAAGTTACACAGCCAGAAAGTCTGGGTTGTCTCTGCAAAGCCAAAGTCTCTGAAGAAGGTCTGAGGTTGAAGGTTTGCTACTCAGGAGTTTCAAGAAGCCTCTCTGGCTCCAAAGAGTGCAAAGGGCAGAGAAATGTTACCCTGGAACTGAAGTAGAAGTCTTCAGTACGGCATCTGTCACAACATAAAAGTGTGTGTTTTCATTTTTTGTCACAAGACATTAGGAAAATCAGTTTCTGTTCAGAACCTAGCTGCTCACTGCACTTCAGAGAGATCAATTCTGCTTTCTGATTTTACTGCCTTTGCCTCTGCCTCGAGACAGCTGCGCTGAATTTCCTGGTGACACCTGCAGCTACAACCCTTGCAGCGAAACCCAGTAATTCTTCCTGTCTGCCTGGCTGAAGAGCCGTGTGGAGCAAGGGCTTCCTCCGAAGCCCGCGCGCCTCCTGCTCCCCCTGCCCTGCAGAGCTCTGCGCTGGCGCCCGTTTGAAGCTGCCAGGGAGCCCCCCATGCTGCTGGGTCTCCCCTCCGCTTCGGCCTTGTGGGTGCCAGCCCTCCCGCTGCTCTTTGGGTGGTAGCTGGAGCAACGAGGGTGATGGCGGCCCGGTGCTCTGACCAGCTTCTCTCTCTGATTGTGCTCTGTGGTCTACGTCCCTTGGCCGGGTTAGCCAGACCCGGCGCAATTCGCTTCCTGTCGGAGCATGCTGCGGATCTGCTTGGTGGGTAGGCTCAACTTCAGCAAGGAGCTGGTGGAAGAACAAGCCTCTGTGCATCAGAAACATCCTCAAGTCCTCCTAGCTGAAGCTAAATGGGGACATCTGAGAGAAGACAAGGAGAAGGCAGCGTCTGAGGAGACTGAAGGCAGCTTTGAGTGTCGAGGCTACGTGGAAAGCAAAGCCCTCGCATATGCTACTGAAATCTGACTCTTGCTCAAACATGCAACACAGACTCACAGTCACACCTTAAGATCAGAGGAGAAATCCTCAAAAGAGAGCGCAGATGTCACTCTGCTCATGCAGCACCTCACTGCCCACCCTTTATGAGAACGTGCTTCAAAGCCAGGGAACCAGTATCCCCTAGGGCACCCCAAGACATCCGGCTATTAAGATCACGACTTTCTTTCCATGAGTATATCCTAGGAGACTCCAAAATCTCCAAAATGAAGAGCTCAGTCTCTTCCCAAAAGACTGGGATGGAATCCCAGTCTTACGGGTCAGTTCCTATCAGCTGCGCCCACCAGGAGGGCCGGCTGCCCTTCAAGGCAAGTCCTTCAAGGGCCTCCAGGGTCGGTCACATCTCTCCTGCTTGCAATGTCTCCCAGGCTTGTAGCCATTTATTGGCTTGCTGGTGTTAATGTTCTGTGAACTCTTATCATATATATTTATTACAGCAATTGTTTATGTTTTGGGAAGGCATAGGCTGGCGTAAGCTCAGAGGAGGACCACAGGAATAGCAAGCCCCTAAAGGGCTTTATCTTGGGAGCCTGACACCTTACTAAAGAGGAGACTAAAAAAAAGGCAGCCTGAGGAATAGGCGTTGATGCTCGCAGCTGCAAAAGGTGTTTTTACTATAGGGCTTTTCAGTTTTGTGGAGGTCCTTACTATTGATGTTTGAACCTTCCACAAATTATCAAGTAAGCTTTATTTCCAGGAGACGTGTAATTAATCACAGGGGGCATCAATAAACTGGCCAATGTTTGAAGTCTTAAAAATACATCAGTTATAGTGTGGAAAGATTTTCTATACTGCACAAATTGGAGATGATGCCAATGGGCAGAGAGGAGTAGGGCACGTGCAGGCTGTGAGGTAGGAAAAGCCTGAGCTTGCTCTTTTAATGCAATAAACTAATTTGTGCTGTTTAATACACATTTGTGTTTCTGCAGCCTAGTCTGTGAAGGCAGCAGTGGAAAGACCTGTTCAATATAATCGTGTTACGATCTAAGAATGCTTGAAAGGAAGGCAGTGCAACCTGTGCTATGGTCAGTGCAAGTATTTGAATGCAGAACAGCATGCCAAAAAAAAAAAAAAAAAAAAAAAAAGCAACAGTGGTCCTGTATATTTCCAAAGAGACAATCTTGCATATGCAAGAGCATAAAACCAAAATATCTGAATACTCTTTGTCATTTCCATCTCTGCAGGTCCTTTGTTTAGTGCTTAATCATAAAAACAAAAAAAAATTAAATGAAGGAAAACAAAATGAAATCACCCACTTTTCTTTATCTGTCTTGAACATCTGCCATCTTCACAAGGAAGGTAGCAACGAAGACAGGGCAAGTGAAGGGTGATGTGACTTTGAAACTGTGGATGTTGAAGCAGGATCCTTCTCCTCCTGAGAGCACCAGGCCCCATGCTGTTAGTGGGAGGCTGTTGAGGAACAGCTGTGGGGCTTTAGGAGATACAGAAACCGTGGAATAATGGAGGAAGAATCCGGAGGGGGAACTGGTACTCAGGAGAACATGAGGACCTGATGCACCTAATGATCCCGAGGAATTAAAGCTTGCTTTGTGCCCCAGGTGTTCTGCTTTGTGGCAGACCTGTGTGGGCCAGGACAAGCTTTTTGGACCGAGGGATCTCCTAGCTCCTTTCAGTGGTAAATGCCAGACTCCTGTCCCCCCTCAGCTGTGAGTACTCTTGCTGTAACTGCTGGACAGGAATTCAGCATATATGAAGAAGATAAAGAAACAAATTAATGACTTAATGAACAATATTCCTGCTATAAATTGCCTAAGTATTTTGTGGGCTTTGCTATTTTTTGAGACTCCTTATAGTGTTCAGAAATAGAGGTAGCAGCCTCAGACCATCCATGTGCTGTTCTTTCAGTGTTCCCTTTAAAGAACGAGAATAAAGATGAGAGTTCCTATTTTCGGAGCAAACAGGAGGGCCAGCATTTTTCATACACTCAGAAGACTTGAGTATCGCTAAAAACACGTGACTGGGTAAGAAAAAGCAGAAGAGAGCCCCAGGCCTGCAAGCCTGCAGCTTCCTAAGGAACTCCTGAGATGTCGGTGATGTGTCTTTAAATCCACCCCTGCTTTCTTCTCTGGTGCAGGAGGGATCCGGGCTCTTCGGGGGATGGTGCCAGGCTCAGCTCCTGCCTTCCTACCGGGGGAGGAACTTGTCCCCTGGAAAAGGACCTTCCTCCTGACTGCCTGCCTGTTCCCTGCCACGGCAGGGCAGGTCTTCTGGCCTCCAGGTCCCAGGCTGCTTCGGCAACATCGCGGCCCTGGCATCAGCCAAGGAGAGGCTGCTGGATGGAGGGAATGGTAAGAGAAGGTGTTTGCTTTTTATAAATGAAGAGACAGGATCGAGGAATTCACAGTAGCAGGTTTATCTCCTCCTATTGAACTCAGCCTTAAAGTGAGAGGCATAATTAGGTCTTCCTGCCTGTGGCTCATGCTTTTTATTACTTGGAATTAGAACTATAACTTTGGTGCAAAAATAAGACTAAGATTTTTTCCAGGTGTTTTTTGAGGAAGGAGTTTTCCATTTATAACACTTTTATTGGGAGCTGAATCTGCTCCATGCTGATGTCAGCGGAAGGAACTCTGAAGGACACACAACTTTGCCCAGACTTTATAGACTTAAACTTAAGGCACAACAGGGAAAATAAGGTTGAAAAAAATATATGCTTTTACATATATACGCAGCAGTCTTACAACCAGTCATATGGCAAGAAGGTTTGTACCACACGGGATCAAAGTGGAAAAGTCTAGCATGAGATTAAAGGGGGATAATTGCAGGCAACCAGAAAGTTTTATAATAGAGGTGATAATAATATACAGCAGAGGAAGGAAACTGCAAGGAACAAAAATGAGGATAAAATGGAAATAAGAGATCCTTTGATCCTCCTGGCTTTCTCCCTATATAACAGAATTATTTTATCACCCACTTACTTCATTTCCCTTCCTCTTTCATCTCCCTTTCCTTCCTGGTTCCTCTGCCCTGTGACTCTACCAGGTTCGCCTCCCTCCACGTGCCTCGTGGCGATGCAGCGTGGGATGCATCTTCATCAAGCACCAGTTCCCAATATGAGACATCTTGGGTGAGGAATTTAACTTCTCCTTTCACTGCTGGCTTGGGAAAGCAGCCCAGCTGCTGCAGGGAAGAACTCTGAAAATCACCCCCCAAAGTAAGGCGTGAGGTCAGCCTGAAATACCGTAACTCCTGACCACTATTCTGGGTGATTATAGAAAAGAGAACTCAAGAAATAACAAGACTGTGAATAGAGCCTGGAGGGGGCTTTTCAGGGTATTTTTGGAAAATTCTTTTTTACCAAGCTTGCAGAAGTGGAAAATATTTTTCCTTTCTTTCTCCTTCCCTCACGCCATGTCCTCTTTGGTTTCCCAGGTCGAGAGGTCTGTGACGAGAAGCCAGGAAGACGGTCACAGCCAGGGAGGCCATCGCTCAAGCCTCCCGCCGGAGACCTCGGCGCTGCGGCACTGCCACAAGCCCCAGCTGAGGGGTCACCTGAGCCACCACTCACTGGTTTCACACCTCATGCGTGATGGGAAGGAAGTGGGGTGATACTGATGTACAGCAGGGTAGGGGACCTGCCAGGGGCAGGAAAAAGGGGTAAAATGGAAATAAAAGGAGCTCTTGTTTTGACTTCCAGTCTCTGCTCCGGGGGACCCTAGTGAGAAGCTGTGAGCACCCAGGCAAGAGCATGGAAGGTGGCAGAGGGAGGGATGGGAAGAAAAAGCGCCCAAGTGGCCGTGTGAAAGGTGCAACATGCAAGGGTGAACATGAAGGGCTGCTCTTTGGTCTGAGATGCCTTGGAGTTGTGGGGTGGCCTGGAAAGACCCCCAGAACATTCCATGTGTCTAGGAAGGATTTCTAGAAGTGGCTTCATCCTAGTTAATCCTACTCACCTTCTCCTGGTTATTAGGCTTTGACAGGCCGCGTCTTGGTGAGCTGGGGTATCTGCTTCCCATCACTTGCACGGGGTTTGCCATTAGGGGGTCTTGTTGAAGAGATTTGTTTTCCCCTCTACTGACTAGTTTTCTGGTCCTCTGGGGCCCACACAGAAGGGGTGAAGCAATCTGAGCAATCTGAGCGACTGCATAAGTGAAATGTGGAGCACGGCTGCCTCACTGGGACGGTGCTGGTGGGAGGAAGGACAAGAGCTGTCAAGGAAATCAAGCAAAGTGTGAGCTGCAGACCTCCACAGACTCATAAGCACAGGAGATGAGAGCACTGCTCTTTGCCTTGCACAGAGGGAGTAGCTCAATGCTGGAGATAAAGCGATGTAGAGTCAGCTCTGATCTGTGATGATCTGGGAAGAATTTAGCTAAATTCTACAAAGTTGTGGTTTTACCATGTTCTGGTTATATTTTAGGTGTAGTACTCCACTGTCTGCTTAAGATTTTTCACATTTTTATTTATTTAAGGTGAGGAGCTTTCTCTGGGATGTTCAGTTTGTAATATCCAAGCTCCCAGCTCAGACCTGAAGGGCCAATTTAACTGTATTTCTCCTCGACATTTATTGTGTTGATTTTTGCTGACTCAATTTTTTGGAGACTGTAGCATCATCACATACCACAAGAGGTCAGTCCTTGATAGCTTTATGGTCTTAATCGTAACACGTTCAGCTGCAGAGAATGTGCAGCTCCCACCTGTTTCAGAAAGCCTAGTGGGCACCAAGGTGCTCTCAGTAGTGCCTGTGGGGGTAGCATAGTTGGTGCACATTTCTCCTGTCTCCACTACAAAGGACTGTTTTGTAGTTATTTTTCCTCTTTTTCTTTCTTCTTCTTCTTTTTTTTTTTATGTGTTTTCATTTTCACAATTTCTTTAGGAAAATGGGCCTCTAAAATAGCACTATATTTAGTTTTCCTTATGAAAGAAAGCTAAAAGCTAAAAGCCTGCCTAGCTTAGAGCTAAGAAGTCTGGAAAGGAAGGGTAAGTCTTGTACCCAAAAGGGACTGATCACTTAGTAATGGAAAACACCGAAGGTAAAGTTTGATGCAGAGGCAGTTCTACAAACTTCTTTGGATATCCCATACGGCTGGTTTAAAAAACAAGTTTAAAACAATCCTTGGTAATGTCTCTCCCCTTTTCTCTTGCTCTTTTTATTTATTTATTTATTTATTTATTTATTTATTTTTACAATCTAGCAAAAAAAAAAAAAAATCAATGAAGCCTTGTCTCAGAGCAGGACATTGTGCTACTATGGTGGCTGCAGGACAAAGCTGAGTCCAGCGTTACAAATGCGTTTGTCATCTGCTTTGTGTTAAAATGAATGTGTAAATCTCTTTTCCTTTCCTAGCAATTGCAAAATCAACTTTAATTTGTTCATGGTGGTATCATCTGGGGACAAGCAGGAAAACAGTTAAGGCAGGTGCAATTTTTAATTCTCCTTCTCTTTAAATTTAGAACATAAATCTTAGTATAATGTTTATTTTTCATTTTAACAGCCATTAAAAGAAATGCAGCTTGGTCTTCAAGCCAATACTTCAGTTTTTATAACCTAAATATTTTTATTGGCACCATGAAAAAGAGTAGAGAATAGGGGAAGAAAAATGCTGGCAGCTAATGCAAATAAGCTAGAAAACAAAGCATTTAACTAAGGAGCACCAAAATCATGTTATTGTTTTCTAAGTAATACTTTCACTGCTAATAAGTTGTTCTGGGAGCAGCAGCTTTCTACTGGAACCTCACAGCAAAATAAGGGAAATTATGTTTTTCCTAGTAATCCCAAAATACCACGTTTGGAAACAGCTCACAAAGGTACCACTATTAAAGAAAAGAGCATGGCAACATTATCAGTATAAAATGTGTAGAATACTTCAACAAAAAGATGTACTTCTTCTTTGCAACCATGAGTATTTGAAACCCAAATTTGAATTCAGCCAGAATTCATTTGAGTTTTGGCTAGAAGAAATGAGCGGTGGTGAGAGGAGGCTCTTGGAGCAGGCGGAGAACGTTCTGTCTCAAAACTTTCCAAAAGAAGTATCCGACTGTCTGAAATATTTCTAAACCAAACATACCCGAGGTTGCCACTTCCTAGAGGCTTTTCAGAACAACCTCAAAAAGAGACCTCAAGTAGCCGAGGCGGGTGAATAAGAGGGGCTGGAGCTCTCTGACTTCGGGCTGGACTGAAGTCCTGTTTCCTTTAGTGTTTTTGCTCTGCATGGTTAGAAAACCTGCTATTTGCATGAAGGCAACTGTAACAGTCTGTGTGTGTCTTCAGGAGCATCAATTACAACAGAGATCATCTTCTCTTCAAGAGGCATTTAATGAGCGGGATTTAATTTAAAAATCCTCACAACCCTGAGCTTGCTAATTGTGTAACGTCACCTCCTTTCCTTTGGGTTTCTAGAGGAGGCGTCTGGAGCAGCTTCGGGGACCTCCCTGCAGCTCTCCCAGTCAGGCGGCAGCCGCGGGCCTGGGGCGGGACGAGGCTCCTCGGGCAGAGGTGACCCAAGAGCTGCTGGATTCGCGGCCTGCCGAGGAAGGAGCTGCTGGATTCGCGGCCTGCCAGGGAAGGAGCTGCTGGGCAACGCGCAGAGCGTTACCGCAGGCTGCTCTGAGCGTGCGAGGGCAGGCGGGGTTAGAGACACCCCGTCCTGACGAGCGGTGCCCCGCTGGGTTCCTGCCCAGCCTCGCGCAGCCCCGCAGGACGGAGGCTCCCAGCGCCTCCCGCACCGGGAGCAGCAGCTCCGCTGCACCTGCGTGAGGGAATTCCTTCCCTTTGACCATCATGCAGATACTTACAGACACAGCGCAAGCTAAGGGGCTGTTTACCACGTCCAGGCTCGTGCTGTGAAACTGCGCGTTCAAAAGCTACCGTTCGTGTGAGCCGATCCTTGGCTGACGCGCCGGCGGTCATGGGTGCTGACGGACTGAATTTCACGTAAACAAAAAAGTTATACACAAAGGTTTTTATTACATGAATAATTTTACATACTCCTTTGTAGTCAGTCAGTTACAAGTGCATTTAATCAATGTTCTGTGGACATGATAACAGTCAGAGTATTTCAGCTGGACAGCCAGGAGCTGGCTGAATTGAAGCCAGTGCAATTCATGACATAACCATAAACAGGAAATTACAGGTCTACAATGAGGCTGGACTAGATAGCAACAGCATATGTATTGTCACGTCAAAGCATTACAAAGTATGAAAGCCCAATATTTCAACTATCTCTAAAATGGTGTTTGCACAAACCTGTCATAGATACCTAAACACAAGGTTTCCTTACATCAGTAATGCATCATGTCTTATGTTCTGGGAGATCTTTAAGTATCCAAAACTATTTGGGGCAACAAGAAGAAATGTAAACATCTGATGGTCCTTTGAAAGTCCATTCTGAGAAAATACATCATGTGCTATAGGAAAAGTGCATTCTAACTGGTGTGTCTGTTATGGCCAGTTTGACTCAAATTCACATAGCACCAGGTATTGAACCATTTCTGCAGTAAAAAGTTAGAAAATCTTTGTATTAACTCAGAAAAGAGAAAACAAAGTCAAAAGATCATTTTCTTCTTCTTTCTTTAGAGGAGCATCAATTAAATTAGAAAAACAAACCCACCCAACATTTAAACAGCTACTTCCTATGTACAAAGGAACCGAGGGCTAGCAAAACGCATAGCCGGTGAACAGTCCTTATTATTATTTTTTCCTCCAGGTTCATGTACCTGAATATATGAATTTATTTACAGGTGGACATATATCCACAGAAGTAATAATCAGAAGACTTCTATTTGGCTAAAAGTTGTATAAAAAAAGAGATTTTTTTTTCCCAAATAATTTCCAAATATATACATAGATATTAAAAGTACTCAGTGTTTCTGTTAGTGCCAGATTTGGAAGCTCTTTCTCATTTCCAACAGTGAATTTAGTGAGAGTGACAACGAGGGGCAGAGCGTTGCAGCCAATGCTGCGACACGAGGAGCCGCGGCCGGAGCTAGGGCTGCCGTGTGGAACGGGGACACGTCGCAGCGGTGCGTCGCAGCGGTGCGTCGCAGCAGCCCGTTGCAGCAGCGAGTCGCAGGAGCGCGTCGCAGGAGCACGTCGCAGCAGCGTGTTGCAAAAGCGCGAAGCAGCAGCACGTCGCAGGAGTGCGTTGCAGGACGCATCCCTCGAGCCAGCCCTGGGGCACCCACCTGGGGCAGAGCCTCCGCGGGATATAAATGGTCAGAGTTCTGGGCAACACGGCTGGAGGTGCCGTCCTCAGGCGGGTCGGTCTGTCCGTGGGTTCTGTAGCTCTCACTGGCCCTGGTAACAAATCTGCCTTTTTTTTTTTTTTTTTTTTTTGTCATCAAGCATCATACAAAAGCATTGCATTTTTTTAAAAGGACATTTAAAAAAAAAAACCCAGAACCTCAGAAGTATTGGATATATTCTTTATGCAAACTGAAAACTAGCAGAGTCAGGTAGCTCAGCAAACCGGAAAACATGAGTTCCATGCTAATTCTTGAAAAGAATATAAAATTAAGGGCTTTAGCCCATCAAATACAAATACATACTGTAAAAATATTTTTAACTGAATATAACCTAGATGAGTGCACACCTCTGGATAGATAAAATGCCAGCGCCTTTACACTATCATGTATTTGAATAGGTTGCATATGAACAAAACCTTTCTTTGCTGTTCAGTCCAGGTTTGCTTTACTTGAAAGCAAAGATGCTCTTAATACATATATTTTTTTCGTTTTTGTCTCTCTCTCTGCAGGACAAGCGGAAAGAAGCACACAGTATAACAAACACCCGGCCCAGCACCCTCTGCGCACCCCAGTCCTGAAGCCCTGGGAAGCAGGGCCGGAGCGTCGAGGGCTGGCGCTCCGGGCAGGGGCCCGTCCGGAGGCACTGCGGCCTGGGAGCTCCTGCCGCGCGGGGAAGGCTGGGGCTGCGCTGACTCCAGGTGCCAGGCGCAGCCGCAGGGAAATGCATAGTTCTCGTGTGTACATTCACTTGGCAAGACCAAAGGAAGGTTCTTTGCTATGTAGCTTACTCGCCATCTGCTTTCAAGGAAAATGTGATCTCACAGATCTATGTGAGACCAATTAACCGCGTATCTTGTGAGTTAATGGTAACTGAACAATATTTCCCAAATAAAGAACTACCATTTTTTCCATTTTTTAAGCATTTTTTCATTTGTAGACTCTTGCTTCTCTAAAAAATGTATTGTGGACTTTGTGATTTCATGAGATTCTTATTTAAATTCTCATTAATTGAGTATTAGTGTTCCCTGCTCTGAGGTTTAACAGATATAAGCGCTAAAAAAAAAAGAACAAAATCTTATTTTACATGTGGTGCATGAGCTAGATTAAAAAAAGTGATTCGCTTAAAATGCTGAAATTCTAGTTCAGCAGAACTACTAGTGCTTTTTGCTTTTTTGGCAATAGCTGAGCTTACTTCTGTTTCAAGAACAGTGCAGGTTTGCTCACAGCTTTTGCATCAGTTAACACTTTGGAGCCTGCCTGTTTCCCTTTAGGAATGTCTACTGCCCTGAGCAACCTTGAACACACAACTGTGATGTGCCAGACAGGACGGACTTAAAAGCGAGCAAAGTCCTTAATGTGAGTAATCTATTTTCATCTCGTTTTTCATTTGTTTCTTTGTTTTCAGAGGAGAAATTGCTTTCTCCTTTGTGATACCTACTAAAACAATTGCAATTGAATGTAATTTTAACAGAGATCAGTGCTCTTTACAGATCAAAACACTATAAATATTTACTTAAGTAATTAAGTGACTTTGTTCATGACTATTTAGGTTTTTATATGCTTCTAACTTTTATTTTCTTGTTAGGAAAAAGTAGTTAATTATTTAGATTTTTCTTTGCAATATTATTTCAAATGCATTTATGAAAATTCCACAAAAGTATTTTTAAAATTGGAAAATATATCAGATAATGAGGATACATAGGGAGCAGAATACATTTATTAAATTTTGCAATTGATGTTAAGAAGCATTGACTATAGCTAGTGAACCAGTCATTCACTGGGAAAAGATTCTTTTCCTTACACATGATGACTATTAAAAGTGCAAGAGGATGAAATTTGCCCTGTCTAAACCTCAGTGAATGAAAACAAGCTATTCATTAATCTGAATTATTGGAATAATTTCAGAAGAAAAACTTCCTCCTGTATGTGCAGAAGAAATTACTCTGCCCAAGGTTGGGCAGAGTGCAATAACAAACTCAAGAGCTAGTGCTTAGCAAACAAATAATTCAGTAGTCCTTCTTTAAAGCCACTAGTGAAAACACATACATTTTAGTAGTTGTCTTGAACATTTTCACAGACTTTTAGGTATTAATATACGCACTTCAAATAGTTTTCCTAAGCACATTTGCCAAATCAGCAAATGCTTGGAATGTCCTCTGAAAACGACTGCTTCAAACACCTGAAGCCGGCTGGAGGTGCTCTCGAGGCTCGGTGCAGAAGCACGCGCCAAGGGTCTCACCACCGCAGCGTGCCCGTGGTGGTGGGAGCGGAGCCGGCGGTGTTCAGGCTGTTATGGCCACGATGCCGTGAGCGCCCCGCTGCCTCCCAGCACAGGAGCCCGAGGGCTGGGAAGCTCTGCGCGGTGACGCTGCTGGGCTCTCCTTTGCATCTTAAGATAAAAAAAGGGGCCTGTTCTTAAACTTTTGGCAAGCAGCAGCTTTTAGCTCACAGCAGAAGGAGGCACCTACCTCTGCCACAGACTGCATGGTCAGATCCAACAAGGATCAGGTACATGCAAATGTCTTCTCTCTCTTCTAAGCTTTTCTTCAAAAGAACATGAAAACACAGAAACTAGTAGGGCAGCATGGCTGTTACTTGTGTTTCCCAAAGAGCAGCCACTTTGGAGGCAGTCTATCACTGCACTCATTCCTCAAACAGAAACCAATTTTCCAGAGACGTGATGCGCACAGGTGAGGTTTCAAGCTGAGCTTTTCCTCCATGTCTACAACACCTTAGTGGCGCTCGCAGCACTCCTCTGTGGTACAACGTGGAGGTAACACTAGTCTAGTCTTTCTCTTTGGCACAGTATTGTGTTCACCAGTTTTATGTAGCTTGCACACCATTAGCAATGAACTACTCATGCTCAAAGGCCTTGTGCTGGTCCTCAAAAGGACCAAACCACTTTATACCCTGACCCTGCACTTCCTTCACAGGCAAAACTCTTGCTTAAGAGTTTGCTTAAAAATGTCCAGATGACACATTTGCAGCTCAAGCTGAGCCTATATTAATGTCATGAAGATCAGCAGTGAGCCCTTACTTGCACCTATAGATGTAGAAACGAGAGAACAGTGTGTCTTAAACTCTCTTGGAAAGAGTTGGGAACTCTGCCAGGTGTTTGAAGCAAGTATTTTGCAGGGAATTCACATCTTATTCAGGCCCTCAGACCTCAGCATGGTCTGGGCATACATTGGCTCACGAGCCTGTGAGAGAAGAGTCTAGGAAGGCTACACGCTGGAAAGGGAATTAAAGCATCATAGTCTCTCTTCGCCACTTACTGCCACTACATTTTTTTGCAGTCACTGTGGACGTACAAATTCCTACATGTGATTTGGAAAAAGTAAAAATTAAATGACCTCTATTTTCAATATACTGGGTAACACTTAAAGGGATTCTGTGCTGGGGCAGAGTAGTTGTTCTTTGTTTAAAGCACTGAAACTGTCACCAAAAAAACCACAAGCTAAACTACACTCAGTAGTATTCGGGCTTTGTATTTAACATCAACATGAGGAGGCAGGGAGCCCTTCCCCAGTTCCCCAAGGAACAAGAAGACTGCCTTTAGCGGAAGGGGAGAAGTTGGAAGAGAACAAATGGACATGGCATTTTTACCATGGGAGCAGTAACCCATGGTACCCAGTAACCCAGACTGGAGGGCTGCTGAGGAAAGCAGAGCAGCACATGCTGCGCGTGGCTCCTCGAGGATGCAGCGCGCACGTGAGCTCAGCGCTTCGCGGGACAAGGGCCTTCTCAGGCTGCGCACGATGCAGAACTGCACTGGCTTGGGCAAAACATCCTGTCTTGCTGGTAATTAAGGTAAACTGATATGAACTTCTCTGTCAAATCTTTGCTTCATTTTAACCTGCCTTGTTAAATAAGCTTATATTTATTTAAACCCTATTTTACTAATGTTTTTAAGTGCTAAATCAATTAACTAATGCAGGTTTTGTGTGTAAACAAATCAAATGTCGACTACTTCGACATTTAGTCATCTTCTTTAGTCATATTTCTTTTTAAATTATGCTATCCATCAACATATTGATTTTACTAAGTGCTAAATCATCTCAGAAGATATTGTATTTCTCAGCATTTCATTAAAATATTGCTGATCTAAATAGTACATTTGCTATATTGAGCATTTTTTTAAATGTATTTTTATAAAAACATCTTCATTTTGTAGTTATTTTTTAGTTACAACTGGATTAATAAAACTTTTTGCTTAGTATATCAAAAATACATGGCCCAACAAGTGAAAATATATATAAAGTGCAATGCTGAGCAAATTAAAGATTACTAATTTTATGCCAAGTAGAAGAGTAAATGCTATCCTTCTAAAGACAAAAATTCAGAAAAAAGTGCTTTTCAAAACCCCTTAAATCTACCTTATCTTCCCCCAAATAAATTTGATAGGAAATAATGGAAAAACAATATATACGGGCAGATGTTCCCCTTTTGTGACTGAAGAGAGACAAGAGGATAGATGTTGCTGAATACTGTAGTCTTATGCAAACAGAGTACATCAAAAGTCCCACTTGCACAAAAAATGGGCAACTGGTGGTTTCTATTCTTTTTTTTTTTTGTAATTTAAGGTGACATCAACAGTGGCAGTTCCTTCCCTTCACAAGCGGTTGGCAGTCCTGGGTCCCTTTTTAAGAAATCTACTTTGCCTTGCAAGTGATACCAGTAGCCTGGATTACACAGTAAAGGCCACGTGCTCAACAGCTCTTAAATCTGCCACTAAATGACATGTCCAAAGCACAGCTCCTTGGGCAGTGCCAGAAACTAAGCCAAGATCCTCCAACAGCAGCGCAGGACGTACCCACCTTCCTCACAAAACCTGAGAGCTAAGCTCTCTTTTCAAGCACTCAAAGGGAGGGTTGCATTTTCATAACTCCAGTTACAGCAGAACTAGTCACACTGAAGAAAATCCACCCGTGTTACCCACGTGAGCAGTCCCACTCAATGGAGCTATTCACAGGAATAATGGCAACTCTCCTGAGAAAAAATCTAATGCTTTGGGGACTTAGATAGTGACAGTGCTATCTGCACTTCACTCTTAACTGACAAGACATATTGTCAGCCTCGTAATTAAAAAAACCAGAAACCTCTGTAATGGATTGCCTCGGAGCAGTGCCAACATGGGAGGTGGAACATTGGTGTCTTGGCTGTAGATAAAATTCACGGGAGCTTAGCAAAGGTTGTTTATTTCAGAAAAATGCTTTTGGCTTTTCCCTCCTTTCCTCAAATTAATTAGAATTAATTCTGCTAAACTCCCGTAATCATTGAGGAGGAAAAAAAAGCTTTTTTTATCTCACAATCTGTATAAAACATGACTTTACAGGGCATTGCATTGATATTGTTTGATTCATTGGAGTTGGTCTTTTACGGTCAATTTATTTATATACATCTAATATTAAGTAACTACAATTGTACCATCTGATCATATTTGGCTTCAGATTCTTCTAAGAAGCGATGCTACATATCTGCAAGTAAAATAAGCCAGCAGGATTAAATATTCTATTATAAAACTACTAATAAAACAGTACTGGTTACTGACAGGATGGGAGAATCTTTCCCTTATGTACACAAAATAGTGCAGTGTTCTGGCAGATGAAAAATGCCTCTATCAAAAACATACAGTGATGAGGCTAGAGAAGTAACAGCACACTAGAACGTTTTACCTAAACACAGAAAACAGGAGTCACACCTTAAGGTCTGCTCTGCCTAACTTTAAGTCACTAGCCTGACCCAAGACAGACTGTTTTGTTCTCCTGTGACCAACTTTGAGGAATGTGTTTGGGTTTTTTGTTTTTTTAGGTCTTGTCTTGTTGGCTCAAACCTGTTTCAAATAAAGTCTCTATAAAATCAAATTTGTCCATAGGCCCTTTACCAAGAAGAAAGTCAAAAAGTGAAACAACCACACACTGCTCTGTTCAGTAGATCTGATTATTTACATTTTTAGTTAATTCTGGATTCTGAAAATAAGACAAAAATAGGGACTTGTATGTCATTCTTTAACAGCAAAGATACATGACAGCAAGAGGCAACATACTGGACAGTCTGTGCTCTATTGAAACATCACAGTGCAGATGGAGAGGAGAAATTCCTTTAGAAATATGCAAGAGGATCCCTCAGTCTCCGTATTCAAACACCTTTCCTAATGGATCAATGAACCAATAATCCTTTTTTTCACTCCTTTTTTCACTCTTTGCTTGCCCAGCCTCTCCTCTTCAATCTGATCATGTTGTATGAAAATATACAGATGTACAGTAGAATGAAAGAAGAAATCTCTCTGTTTTAAAAGTGTTTTTCAAAATATAATACAATTTCAAGCCAATTATTCACAATTTAGGAATGTCTGTACAATTAGAACACAGATGTAAGCAAAAACAAAAGATAAAACCCAATATTTTTTTTTTCTCTGAAGTATTTTTTTGACATTACTGGCAATTTCAGACTAAATTATCTCCATAATCAAGGTCAATATTTTTTCTTCTTTCAGTAATCCACACATTTTATAGCTTTGTATAGGTTTTTTAGGTTACTTCTTCCATGCTAGACTGCACATTGCTATTCTATGCATTTTACAATTTCCCTCCTCATCCTTTTGATTCTTACAGAATCCCAAATCCTCTTTCATAGTTTATAATAAATGGCTAAAAAATTATGCCACCATTATCATTTCAGAGAGGTAATAAGAGCCCAGTGCTATAGAAGTTAGATTCAAAAGAGTGCACATTTCATAGTGATGTACATACACACACCACCTGTTTCCATAATTTAGCCCTTTAATTATTGCACCTTGTTAATAAGGTTACTTTCTAGTTTCCTTTTCAGTAAAAGTACTAATGCTTTTTAACACTAAAGTTTATGCAAAGACAACATAATTTTTGATTGAACAGTATAGTACTCCTAATATTTTTTTAGGTGTACTTACTTATTTCCTTGCAGCTTTAGATCTCCTGTGTACTCAATTCACTGGAAAAACACACAGGGAATATAGATGGAACTACATAAACTTAGATGAAGTGACTTGGTTGTCGTGCATTTTTCTGACATGCTCGGGTAAGTTCCTTTGAGTTTGATGGCAAACACGAAAGTCTTACAAATCTAAGCAATGGTTTCATATACTAAAGTGTACAAATAAACTTTTCAACTCTTTCACTTTCCCTTTGCAAAGCAAAAAATACAAAAAATCCCAATCCTCTAAATTTGGTCTTCTAAATACCAGATAAACTACATAAAATCAGAAAAAGATAGATTGTCTTACAAAGTGCATATTTCAAATAAGAGTTACAAGTGCATCTGGTCTTTCCAAGTCTTGTCTTTAGAAAAGCTTAAAAATGCTTTAATGAATCTGAATCTGTTATTTGATTTTGGACTACCTACTTCTATAGTAAACACATCTATTTTATGGATTATATGCATCTCTTTCTGAAAGACTTGTTGTCATCAGTGTAGAATTATCATAATTTAATAATGATACTAAAAATTCTGATGCCATGTGCCATTTACATTTTTAGGTGCTTTTATTCTGATGTATATTTTTATTCATTTCAGTATAAATATGCAGGAATTTGGGGAACAGAGTTCCTAGCCACCATGAAGAAGATTTGATAAGGAGAAAGTAGTATGGACAAAAAAATTTCTTCACCTACAACTGAAAAAAATGTTGAGAACTTGCACATATATTCCTTCAAATAACAGTTAATGTATATTAATTTTGTTTTGCTAAAGCTGATATCTTCTCAGATAGGAGAAAAGTTTTGTGGTGACATTTTTGTTTTTAATATCAATGAGCACCTTGGAAAGCAGAGTACTCGGTACCTGCAGGATAGCTCATTGTTATATTATTTTTTGCTGGCTACATATAATTTGATAAAAAGTAATCCAATTACAGACAATGTATATTTTCACTAAGGAATTGTATAAACAAGAATTCTTTATATTTGCAATAGATTCTGAACAGCTTTATACAAATGTATACTAAAATTACGTACGGTTCAAGCTCATTTTTATCAGTTTTATCAGTTTTTATCAGTTAAAATGTCCTTTTCCTATTGAGATCTAAATAAGCTTAGTATTAAAGTAAAATCATTTTCACCAAATAGTGCTTCCTTCAAGTTTTAATAATTTAAGAAACAACATATAGATCCTTTAAAGTTTGCCTAGAATAGAAAAATCTCTTAACAATCTTTCACTCAAATAAAACTGCATGTTGCATTTACAGCCCTCTTACTTTCCCTGAGGAAAATCAATATTAACTGTATCATTTTTGCTGTCTTCCCAAGGTATTTTTAATAAACATTTTAGTAACTTCTGTTTCTCTGGACATTACACATTATATGCTAATATAGGTATAGTGCATAACAGAATAAGATAAAAACTCTAAAATCTAGGAAGACTATTAGGCATAAATGCAAGTTAGAAATCTTGAATTTCCTATTTGGCAAAGACAGTAAACACTGACATTCAAACATTTTTAAGCATTAAAGTGTATCTGTAGCATGGAATTCAATCAAGAATTTGGATTTGGTCTTGAAATGCTGCCTCATTAGTATAATATTGTGTAGAATCCCAAGTAATAAGGCAAAACATGTATTTGTAATAGTAAATTAGCTTATCTCAAATTGTCCAATATTGTCCAATATTGGACAATTTGACCAATATTGAAGGAAAAATACTCTTGGTTTTAAAATGAGTTTCAAAAATGAATTTTGAATTCAAAATTTCAAAAATGAATTTTAAAATGAGTTTCAAAAAGCTCAATACTGGTTTGTTACTACATTAAATTGTTCCTTGCATTGAGTATTGTGAATTTACTGACCAAGTTCTTTTTTTCTGCCAAAAGTGTAGGCAATAAAATGATTTTGCTTGGTGGCATCAGAAACAGCCTGACTTCTGTTTTCATGGTCTTTCTGGATTCTTACTGAAAATTGTCCGTTTAAAGCAGAAAGAACTGGGGGGAGCATTTTATATATCACTGAATAAACTCAAAAAACTTATAAATTGAAGTTACAAATGTTTCACTTTGATAGGAGTGAGATAGTGATGTTGGCAAAAGTACTGTAGTCTCAGATGGAAAATAACAGTACAAGCAGAAACTATCAACTGTAACTGTATATTCTGGTGATTTTTTCTTTTTTTGTGTGTGTTAATATTGAACTTTTTAGACTCAAATACCTGCAGACACATGGCTGCTTTCATTTAGCAGGCACCTTCTGTATCGAAACCATCAGCTTGATTAGTTTTTGCTAGTGACTTCCTTTCCAGTTATTTTGATAAAGGTGTCATATAATTATTCTGAATTTAGACTAGAACAAAATCTCCACTGATGTTTTGTAATGGCCAACAGTTATCTACCAGAAAAATCCTGACAAGGATTAAATCCAACACTCTTATAGGTCTCACCTCCAGGGCTGCCATCTATATAAAAAAAATAAGCACAAATATAAGTCAAATATAAGATTTAACAAAATTTCCCCATCAAAATATTTTTTAAGAAGAGGAGCGGCACAAGTTTTCCCTACCAAGGCTGCTGTGAAGCTTGAACCAAGGCATACGAACCTCACAGGTAATTTGTTACGTCTCCTCACTTGGCCAGCAAGCTCCTGAAGTCAGAGGGGAAAAAAGCTCCCTTCGTATGACCTCACCTATAGCTGATGCCAGCTGGTGCCAGCACGTGGCAGAGCATGGGAACCCATTCAGACTGTTGCACTGCAGCAGGATGAATGCAAAAAAAAGCAGCACCATCAAAAAAAAAAGGGGTCTGGTACAAGGAGGGGGTCAACATGTGGGATACTGCCTAGAGCTGGAATCCATTTTTGAGTGTGTGTCCAACCAGCACTCTGCTACAGCCTTGCCTTCTGCTGTGTAGCTGCTGCTCCCTGACCTTAAAAGATGTGGCGAAGGGATGAGAAAGGTATGGATGTTACAGAAAGCAGGTGCACGGAATTCACACCTCACCTGAGAGTTAATGCTCACCGCAGGCCAGGGACTTGTACAACGTGATGCAGCAGACAGGCATTCTGCATAGGTTGCCCACACAAACAGGCCTCCCGGGCCAGCCTTCTGCAACACCGAATGCCAACTGGGATCAAGCAAAAGGGACTGTAAGCAGGCAGATTGCAGTGGAGAAGTTTTCGCTCGCTTTGCATCTTGTGTATTCATTTACACCTGTGCAAGGCACTAGAAAATTAGGCACGTTGTTTCGGGTGGAAATAATTTTATGAATAAGATGATCAGAGTACTTAAAGACCAATAATTGCTACTTCACACAGAAGCAGCTGGAACATAATAGTATTTTAAAATTCTCTCTGAAAATTCCCATTTCTTAAATAATTTCCTTTTCCAGGTAATTTTTTGGGGGGAAGTAGGAAAAGTGGGGTTGTTACAGCAGGAAGACTCCAAGAAAAAATATATGGGACCTATGCTGTTGATATCAAGTCAGATATCAATGTTGGCAACTTCTATGACTAGTAGGTGGTCAAAACTAATAAGACTAAATGGATCCTTCCATTTTTGTATCTTAGGGAACAATTCTGTCCTTTGACATAAATGAGCAGACATCCAAAGACCTGTAGCAACATCGGCACTTCTAAACGAAGCCCGTTCATTCCTTCCGACTGCTTTGGAGACGCAGACAAGGACCTGTATCTTCAGAGCAACAGCAGCGATCAGCTCTGGAGCGCACTCGTCAGGGCAGACGAGCCAACAGTACTGCAGCGTAGGGCAGTACTGAGGCCGTGTGTTCCCGAACCGAAGATCTCAATCCAGGCAGCCGCAGGGGGCAGTGCTGTCACTCCAGGCCCCGGCTGAGACGTGGTGGCTCGTGGGCCCCCTGCCAACAAATCAAAATGCAACTGCAGCTCTAAGATGCAAACCTGACTCCGTATAGACTGCACTGATTAAATTTGTGTAAAAATGCTGACAATTTAACTTTCATCTACCCGGGTTTATGCCAGACAGAATATTTTCTGCCCTCAGTTTGTTAACACAAACCTGCTACATGTTTTGATAACTTGTAACTTTGTGGCTATATTTAATCCAAATTCAAATGGCAAACTAGTCTGGCAACAAAACGTTGTTACATAACGACTAAAACTATGCTAACTCCCTTTTACCAGAAAGATTTTACCTTTTTGTGCAGAAATTTATCAAAAATAATTTTATTAGATTAATTTGTAAAGTGCCCTCGGGAAAGGTGCTCATGATGAAAAAATATACAGAAAAATATACAATCGAAAATCAAAAAAAAACCCTCCGTAGCAAAGAAGTGAAAATAGGAGGGGAAAAACAAATAGGGAAATACCCTAAGTCTAAAAATGGTGAAATTAATTATGAAACTCTTTATAATTACTCTTGGAGTGTTTGCAAAAGAACGTGGGGAAAGCCAGCACAAATATCTTCGAGAAGATTCAGATTTTCTATGTTCCCCCAAGGTAAAAACACAAACAGCAAACTCAGTGTTTTAAGATGAAATTACTACTAATTACTACTAATTACAAGGTATTTTACTATGGAAATCAAAATAATAAAACATGCAAAGAAAACCCTACATTTCACTAAAAGGAAAGGTAATAAAGCAATGGCTACGTATATCCACCAATGTTTAGTTTCTTTTATAGTTACAAACAAAATCGTTTTCTCTCCCCTGTTAATCCCAGTTTTTTATATATGCACATATGTATGTACATGTATTCTGGGGCCTTACTAGATTTCAAAGTCTCTTCTTTTTCTTTTTTCCTTTTACATGGCTAAGCACAATTGGGCATAAAATCAAGTCACTGGGTGCCTGCAAGCACATCTGGCCACTTGTGCATGTAAATTGCACAATTTGTGAGCAACTGGGCTAGCATACCCAAATTGGGCATTTGATTGCCCAATTAACTTGCTCAAAAAAAAAAAAAAAAGATATCCTTTAGAAGCTCCTATTATATATTTTACTGCTTAGCACTGATTTCAGAGCGCGTGTTCTAAACAACTACTTCATCAATTTGTGCTTTTCATGTGAGCATGAGCTGAAATGCACACTTAGTAAAGCTATCAAGCGAACTTTGGACCAGATTTTAGGAAGCTGTTTAGGTAATTAAAGTCCCCTTATTTCTGTGAGGATTAGGTAGCTTACATAATAAAAAAGAAATAACTAAAATTGGGTCTGATTTCAGGTGTTATGAAAAAGAAATCTAGAAATCAGTAGGCCTGCATGCCTCTAATAATAGGAAAATTTTGGGGTGGTTTTCTTGGGTGCCTTGTTTTGTTTAACGGACAAGGACTGATTAATGGTATACATTCATATCCTAAGAAATTCTCATCTTATTTTTCCACTAAAACAACAATTAATGGGAATTCTGTATCAGCTGGAACAGAATACCAGCTTTCTGCATTCAGGTATAGATTTTCTATTAGACAAAGATACAAAGTATCCAAACCTATCCAAGTACTGTCAGTATAAAAACATACTAATTCAGACATCAAAATGAGCTAAGGAATGTAGTTCTACCATAAATATGTTGCTCCTTTGCTGCTGTACTTCTCTTTCTGGGATCATGTTGTAGAAAGGGGCACCTTTTCTCTAGCAATTTTTTTGTACATAATACATGTTAGAACTTTAATGGAAAAAAACCCACAAAACTGAGCAAACCATCAATTTAACAACATTCTCTCAAACGGGAGAAAAGGAAACAAGAGCAGAACTGCTGGACTGGATCACGTCCCTGCATAAATCTTTCTTATATCCTAATGGCTGCGTTTCCGGGTTCTTTATAGGGCTTCTGCAGCAACAGATCAGCTGGTCCAATTGTTAATCCTCCTTAGAAAAAGGGACGGTGGTAAGAAAAGCTATTGGACCCCAATTATATTCTTATGAGTTTCAATCAAGGATCAGTGGATTTCTTCCCTCAACTTCTGTTGTGACAATATCTGCTGGTGACTTTCCATTGCCGCTTTTCTTCCTCTAGAGGATCAAAATCCAATTTGGTACTTAAATTATTTTGTTCCACTCTACCGGTCTGTGTCTGGTCTAAAAATCTTCCAGAAACATTGTTTGTCCTTTTCTTGTGAACTCAGGCTTTCCTCCTGTAAACAAACAAAAATGCAACTCCTCCCCACATCCCACTTCCAGAAATACCATATAACCATGATCATTCATATTGAGAGAATTATTTAGCAGGCTCCAGTCTTGATATAGCTTTTGTGGAGTAAACTGTAGCTTATGTAACTTTGAAGTGTTTATTACAAAGCTTTCAAAAAAAAAAAAAAATCTTTGTTCCAGGAAAAGAATTGTTCAGTTTTGCTAATACAGACGTTCACAACACAGGGACTGAAATGGTTAAAAAGGGTCCAAAGGAGTAAGTAGTTTCATAGAGTTAGCAAAAAATTAACTTTTTCCTTTCTTTTACAGAAAAACACTAATAGCTGCTCTTGTTTCAACACTTAGTAGGACAGAATTTGTTATGTGTTCTTCATTTTTTTAAATTATTTTTTGCTCTATTGCTCCACACAGGTTTTGATTAGTGCTTCTCCTTGGCTACAAGTGCTTCACTTTGACATACAAAGCTCTTCAAAAAAAATAAAAAAAACCAAAACCAAACATCACATCACTGGCTGGAAAACAGGAAGCGATACAGTGCAGCTGCAGCAACCTGGTTCTCCTGCTGTCCTGCCCCATCCCCAAATCTTCTGCATAATCCCAGTCTTTAATCGATGAACCTTTGGCAGGCCTTCTTCCAGCGGCAGGCAGTGCACCACATATCTCTGTTCTCCATCCCATAGACCTTCCGACATTTTTTCCCCTCCCCTCTAGGCTTCCTGTCAGAGAGAAAGGGAAGCTCGTTAACAAAATGCTCCGGTGGCTGCATCACCCAAAGCTCAGGGCGGTGAGTGAAGACAGAGCAGAGTGGAGGGAACTCCAGGGTTTCAAAGGGATTTTTGTTTGTTTTCAAGAAGCTGATGAAGCGACCAGCCACGTGGCTGTGATCACACAGCTCCAAGGGACCCGTCCTTCTCCTTGCAGGCTCTGTTGCAGCTGCTGGACCTGCTCCTCTCTTCCAAGGCTCAGCCCAATAACATACAACTGGCTGCAGTCAGTGACTCACCCTTAGGTAGAAATAACCTTACTTTAGCCCCATAAATGCCCAGGCATAGTTGATCATTGCATCCACTCTGCAGTGCAGTCCATGTCACGTCAGACAAAAGTGCTCTCTGCTTTGGAGCTGTGGTACACGTATTTTGCTCTGAGCAGCCTAACTCTCATACAGACTCTGTCTCATACGGTAGCTATACAAAAGAGGGGGAAAACTGCTTAACTCTTAAGTTTGTAAGTCCTTACTGCATGGTTTACTTTGAGCTTACCTGTAAACAGACTGGAAAAAAAACTAGGTTAGAAACAAGCTTTAAGCCTTGTCTTCAGCTGCAACACCCTCATGGGTATTCCTTCCCTTTCACCTCCAAGTCAGGAAGGCAGAGAGCATTTGCTTTTAAAGCTAGACAACTGTCATGTAATCTGTCGTATAACACATACTTAAAGTTCACAGGAACAGTTTAAAAAATGATCAAAGTAACCGTAAAAATGTTTTTTTTTCCATTCAACATGCAGCCAATCAGCAAACTTGCTGAGAGTCAGAGCTGCAAGGAGCGATCAGTGATCCTAACAGCAGTGTTAAAGTTAGTCCTGGCATCTTTAAATCAAGAATAGAGATAAAATTGTTTTATATCTATATTAAATACTGCACAGCACAGACAGGGATGGGAATCACCTGGGGATTACTCTGCTGCATACACAGGCACATCTGGGTTCCTGAACACTCATTAATGAGCGCAATCCATTAACTGGGAAGATGATAAATTCAGTTTGTAGCACACCTAATAATATGAGAGATATTAAGAAACTGAGAAGGGTAAAATTTTCCTTTTGCACTTTGGTTACTCTTTAGGATACAGTCCCTTCAAGGACCATGAGAAATTAAGAATCTCTTTACTATAAGAAAATGAGCATTGAAATTAGATTTTTTGAACATAGTTCTTTGAACAATGTTTTTTTAAAGTAGACTCTGGTTATCTTTAATAGAACTGAATGTAGCCTATATGGAGGAAGACAAGGCAGAAAGCTTTGCTTTTACACAATTTGATATAAGAAATGTTTTCATAATTTAACTGAAGTCAGGGGCCACCCTGAGTTAATGGTGATGCACACAAAGGACATCTCGGCCTCTCAGGGAAAAAGCGAAGCCATATAATGAAGCTCAGGATTCTTCAAACTAGAACAGTGGATCTGGATAACATCCATTTACACATAAATTTATATCTGCACCTGAACTCCAGATTTTTCTGGCACAGCTCCTGGGGTTTTATTCATAGCCTGCCTTTTGTATTTCTCAACAACTCAATTTTCCCCAGATCTTTAGCTTTGATGGTAAATGAAAAGGAAAACAGGTCTCAAATACTTATTCTGAAGAGATTTGGTATGAATCTGCCTGACAACTGGAATCACAGCTAGTGCTGCAGTTCTCCTGGTTCTCTGGCCACTGACACCTTATTTACTAAATAACCTCTAAGTTCTGAAGCTGCTGAAGCCAGTGGGTGCTAATGGTCCCGTACCTCAAGCCAAATGCTACTCTAGGCGGTGATGAAAGAACTGTGTGGGACTGTTTCTGCTCTCCACTCCCTGCGGGACGGTTATGAGTTGGTGAGACCTGTCAATACAGATAAAAAAAGCTGCTTATGAAGGACATACAGGTATGAATCAATATAAACACACTTTTAATTCTTTGGCAGCAAAACTTCTGATGGTTATCACAAGTAAACAGAATATTCTCCAGAAAATGCAATTCATGATGCATGGTGACAAAGATATTCAGAGAAGGTTATTATATATCTAGCAAGCATAACTAAGCTGGGAATCTATTTGGAAATATATCCTTTTAGCATTAGGTACCTTATCCTAGCTCCTTTTCATTTCTTTGAACTTTCAAACATCCAAATAGAGCAAAGTAGAATAGAGACCATCATTATTTCAGTTTGGGGGAAAGACAGAAAATGCATGCATTCATTCTTTCCGTGAACTCTGGATAGTTATTACAAAACCCTCTCCCAATTCAAGCAGAGAGAAAGGCTTGAGAAAAGAAACACCAGCCTGTTCTACAAGATTCATACCAATAACTCTCTATGAAATAAAGAGATTTCACAAGTGGCTCTAGTACGTGACTTTGTATTCTTTATAAAGATAGCAGCTTTGGAGAGGGAGGTTGCTATAGGATGTTTTAAATGCATCCCTCAGGGATGTAACGGGAGTGCAAGACAGTCCTTCTGATCAAGGTTGCCAAAAAATGTACCAAATAGTTTCTTCTTCTCTGCACTCAAAATCTCCTCACCTTGTTTTCCCTTTCATGAATGCTCCTGAATGAGTAGAGTACTTTGCTCCTTTTAAATTTTCCAAATAAACTTTCTAGAGAAGTTTGGGGGTAGGCAACATAATTCAAATGGTAAAAAAGTATAAAGCTCGGCCTTAAATAACTCCTGGATTATTTGCTGCAAAGGGCTTATTTTGCTCCTGGGTGAAGGCCATAACCACCTAACAACTAAAAGACAGGAAGAAAACATACTTAGGAACACTATGTTTTTGACATATACAGAATGTCGTTTTGCTTGCTGACAAATACAGCAGTCATTGGCGCACGGAAGGGACACTGTGCGCTGCGCGGCCAGTGATTGCAAATACTGTCATAGTTCCTTGTATAACTATGACTATTCACTCCTGTCCTTTTGAAGTCTAATGACATCTTCCTGGAAGAACTGGAACTGACCTGACTTGAAGACAATTGTTGAATGTGCTTTGAGCTTAACTATCTACTTTACATGTACTTCACAGTAAATAATAATAATAATAAAAAAAAACCAATTAGTATTTGGCATGCTTTCATGAAAGCATGACAGCAGGCATGCTTTCAACTGTTACTCTCAGCTGATAAATACAGAAGCTTCTGAATTAGCTGCCTGTAAAGCTCACACTAATAACACACTGCACAAGTTCAGACCATTACTGATATATTTCATGACTTGAAAGTTGAAACAAATTTCCTCTTTCTTTGCCTTACTCTTATTTTATACATTCACAGACCAGACCAGCTCCTTTTGTTCTATCACTCCTCAATACTGAGTGCAGTCTGTTGTCTGCAACAAACCCCAGATCCTCTGCAGTCTTTACTTGTAAGGTCAGTGCCCTCCACCCGACACCAGGGATTATCTAAGTTCCCTTTTTTTTTCATGTGTTTTGCACAATTAAAACACCTGATCTGAAAAGGGCCCAACAAATGGCATGTACAATGATATATGACTACCCTGTGTTTCAGTCAATCCTTCAGTCATCCCAAAAATAGATCACCAGTTTTAACTTTATATTTTCATTCCCAGATCAGTTATGAAAATGCTTAAAGGATCAGCCCTACCATGGAGATAATGCTGCCTCAGTGAAGAAGATTCTCAGCTAACTACTGCTTCTCCAGGTCTGATTGCCAGAGCTTAATTTGCTTAGTATGTGCTCCTAGTATGTGTACATTTTTATTTGAAATATGTGCTGCCTTACAAAATCAACATGTTAGACTTGTGCAGCTGCCTTTCTTCGCCAAACCTGTAATATCCTTAAAGACAGGTGGCATAAGGTTTGTTTGACAAATTGTGCTTTACATAAAAGCATGTTGATTGACATGATTTTTCTATCCTTTATCAACTACTTCCCTTGTTTTACTAAAGAATGATAGAAACATAGAAGATAAATGTTTCCTCTTTTTAATAAAAAAGTAACAATAACACTTTTCTAGTCTTTGGCATTTACCACACACCATAGTTTTTTAGTAGCTATCAGCAACCACAGATCTCAGTCAAAACTGCTATGGTTCTTAAACATTTTAACCCTAGAGAGTTTGAATACCTATCACTACTACCTGTTATTCAACATATTCCTCAGCTCTCTTTGCACCATAGTATTATCCTGATTACTTCCAAACGCAGAACCAGGCTGAGCAGTAGCTGCTCCCTGTCTGAGACAGTCTCCCCCCACATACTCCAGGGAGGCCCTGAATTTGAGCTTTAGCAGTTTTTGCAACAGGTCTAAAAATATCCCAGTTTGCTATACTCCTCTGTACCACATGCATAAGAGGAGGGCCTTAGAATTCAATTCTTCACCTTGGAGACTTTTCACAATTGCAGTGGTGTCTATGCAGAAAACTAATATGAAATGACACATTTGCTAAAATGGAGGACTTGGCAGTTTCAGTTATAGTTCCTAGGGGCAAGGAACTACAGGGACAGTAGCAGAATCAACAGTCTACCTTCTCTTGTACCTGAAAAACTATACTGGAAGAAGGGTAGGACAAAGCATCAATTCCCAGAGTAGGTGGGAAATAACCTGTGCATGACTCAGAGCACAAAGGTTAGGGACTCTTAAGGCACCCCTAACTTTCCTACTTGATAACTAAAGACTGTCAAATAAATGTCTCTGGTTAGATGCTGGGATTATCTCTGAGTAGTTGTCCAGGCTAACTGATATGGCTTTTAATTTAATCCAATCCCGGCTGATTGATACTGAATCTGCTTCTGACTGAATCCTGCTTTAGGTATTGCATGTTCAGAGCAGTTTAGGGACTTGCTGAGAAGCATACGCAACATTCCTAAAGGCATTGATGTGTTGCCCTGCTAAAGACTGCCCAGAAGTGAGGACTTAACGGAATTCACAATATGTGCCTGAACACCCACATTCCTCAGACAGCAAGTGGGCAGAGCTCAGTGTCACTAGGATTCAATGTCTGCAGTCATGATGTGGAGGCACCAAAGATGGGTGTCAAAAAAACAAAATAAACGAATGTTGCAAGCAGTGCTGTTCACCCTTGCTCTCTGAATTCCCTGTTGTTTTTACAGCCATGCCTCTAATCCCAGGGAATATGAGCACAAAGAATCTCATGCTCTGTGCTCAGGGCAGGAGCTTACAGCCTGCTGAGGACAGATAAATCTCAGGTGAGGAGGAGGACGTGATCCAGCAAAGCTTCTCTACAGTACAGAAGTTATTGCACTCAGCGTACTGCTGGGAAGGACAGTGCCGTGATTTTACAATGCAGTATTTAATTTACTTTGAAACTGGAGAGATGTAACATGCATTTAACATTCAGTGATTTAATATCATTTTGCATTTACAACCCTCACTTACTGCACTTGCTTTCTTATTGAAGGCAAGCTTTTGTAATTCTTAAATGATCTCGCAGGTGACAGAATAGTGAAATGTGTGAGAACTTTGAAGATTCTGATTTTTTTTTTCAGCTAAACAGCCTTACAAATGCTGCCAGACACAGATATAAAAACAGCTTATATGGCTCTCCAAGCTACCAGGGATAGCTAATTCTGCTGTCATCACTGCCTTCTGTATTTTCATATTGGGATTATTTTTAGATTGTACTTAAAGCACTGGCATCTTGATATAACTCTTAGAAAGTGATTTAGCATTTCTTAAATTCTTCTGAGAACTCTCAGTTCTGTAGCTACAGATCGACGTTACTGTTTGAACAAGTAAACTCAACACATATGTGTCTAATTCTGTCCTCTTCAGTTGCTGGTTTACAATGTTACTAATTGCATTTTTAGATTCCCAGCACTATTGGCACCAATTTCTGCTACTCCACAAAAGGAGCCAGTTTCATAATCACTCGGTATCAACCCCATTGTTGTGAAATCAAATTCCCAAAGAACTGTATGGATGGTGTGCTCCGTCAGGGCGCTCTTGTTCAAATTGCTGCCAGCATGATGTCCTTCACCGCTAGTTGTTCTTTGATGTAATTTAATAAATATTCATTGGCAGGGTGCAGTGTAATTGATTCAGCCACTCTCATTTTTTATCAGTCCTGCAGGATACAACAGCCTCTGCAGAAAATCTCCAAGATTTGCCAAAGGTTGACAGTAAGAAGCTTTAGAGATTCACTTGGTGAAGAAAAGAGAGGGAAATAGTAGCTGTTATCACCACGTCTAATATTCACAGTCAGGAGGGAAAAAAAAAAGTTATATGGTTCTTTGGAAGAGTAATGTGCCTTATGTAACACACTGTAAAAATTCATAAAGTGTAATTTTAAATGAAGGGCTATGATATCGAGTCAGAGAATAATCACTGTTATGCTGAAAAACGTTTTCCAATAAAAAACAGGATATATCCTATGCATATTTATTTCTATTTAATGAGTTACATTCATGATTAACATCTACCAGACACCTAATCCTTTTGAACTTCTCAGAAAAGTTTTTAACTGCCATAACCATATCCACAGCAATATTGTTTTATTATATTTAAGATTATGGTAAGTCTGTACTTAAGTAAACATTGTATCTCTGCAGTCCTGTTTCTGAAATTAGGCCTTGTACACTAGTTTTTCTGGATAAAACGTCAAAGCTGACATATAACACATATCTAACACTTCATTCAAAAGTTACCAAACTGTAATATGCAGTACTATTAAAATGCAGCACGTATTAAATGCATATCTGCTGTAAAAAAGTATAGAAATGTCTACGGTCGATAGAGGCTTCACAAATGCAGCCTCCTGGAATGAGAGTTAGCATTTCATTTTACTGTTCCTTCCCATTGCCTTTCAAATGTACTTTGCTTCCAGAGTTCAGAGTTGGACACCAGCACTACTGCCTGATCCCAGTTAGCCTGATAGCAGTAACCATCACCTTGCTGACAGTTTTTTCAGCAATCCTTTAGTGGTACAAAAAAGGGGTATGCTGGGTCAGGCTCTGCATCTACCAGAATGTCCTTTTGCAAGCATATAGCTTTAAAAATACATACATGTATATATGCGTATTTCCAATTCTTTGCTTGCACACACTGATGTCTTAAAAAAAAAAAAAAGAAAAAAAAAAAGTAACTACACTGAGCTCAAGAGACCAGCAAAGAAATGTTACAATCAGTTATGCAGGTAAAGTGGGGCTTAAGTCAGTTAATCTGATTTCTTCTGTACCTGTTACATAATTTTTACATCTATTATGAGAGAATTACTGTGAAAAACAAAAGTTCTAAAAACTTTGTTTTGTTTTTTATTTGTCATTGACTTACTGGAATGCCGGTGAAGGTAACTGGAGGCGACTGCCAAGAGATGCTAAAGCTACTGCCATTAGGAGTGAATTTTGTTGCCCCTGGAATGTTCACCGGAGGAGTGGCCTGTTTGGAAAAAAAGTATTATTCCAGTAAAAAGAACCATTCCTCTTCCAAAGCATTTCAAAGGATCTTCCACTCCTTGAAACTGTAAATCTACAAGAGACCTTCAGAGGTGAAAAGCATTCTGCCCTCTTCCTCAGTAGGATAATCTTAGATGAGGCAGTAATGAAAGACCATCTTTATATCTTGTTAGAGGCAGACCATAAATCTCCTGAGAATTCACATAAAACCTTTAAAACCTTTATCTGATAAAATATATGAACTCAAGCACCATATATATATTTAAAAATATCTTAAATAAAAAAGCCAGGTAACAGAAAAAAAAATATTACAAATGGTCTACTGCTCCATAAGGCAAACAAGGAAACTGATGGCAACTGGTTTTACTAACTAAAGATTGGATGGAGAGAGTTCAGGGACAACAGGTATAACAATCAGCAACATTTGACCAATTTCTATTTACCACATAAATATACTTTTAAAATATCCTAATTAAAACAGCCTTCCCTAATAAAAACAGAGCAGTAGCTCTTAAAAGACCAAGAGAAATAAAAAATTTGAAAATTGCTATGGCACTCAGAACTCTTATTTTCTTTCCATCTCGGCTGTAACACCATGATCAGATCACTGAGTATCTTTCATCCAATGTCTTCCCCAAGCATTCTCACTGGGCTCTGAGCCCTCCTCCTTCTTTCCTTTCTTTCACAGCACATCTTCTAGAATATAGATTTTTTTTTTTATTTAGCTGTCAGGAAATTCATAACTTTGCACTTACCCTACTTAGCAGGAGTATGAGCAGCCGGTATGAGCAGAATGGGCTTTCTTTCAGGTTTTATGAGTCAAGCTCTTACCACAGAAAACACTTCTTGGTTTAGATTTACAGTGAACTCGCTCTTAAGAACGCGTTTTCCTTCCATCCCTCAGTTGCCTGTGGCTTACAATAACATGATACATTTATTTAAGAATTGTTTGTGTTCAAGACTGCTCGAGTTGTCGCTCTGCTTCACAGAACAGACTGCTTCCTTGAACAGCTGCATGAAGTAGGAGTGATGACAAACTACAGTTTGATGGTCCCTGCTAAAGATAATCTTTAGGGTAAACAAGAGCTGAAGCAATTCCCTGGAGTCCCTCCAAGGAAAAGAAACCAGAACCACCAGAAACCAGAACTGTGGCTGTGCACAGAACATGCCTTACTGTCGGGCCTGCAGACAGCTCTGGGAGAATCCATACTAACACATGACCTTCCCTAGGAAGCAAATGTCCACCGAATTCCCTAAAACACATGGGCCTCACTGAAAGGCACAGAGAAAAAAGGAAGCTCCAGATAGCACCAGTAGTGTTGACCACTGATGTTAGTTCAAAGCCAGGGTCAACACAGCTACTTCCTCAAGCATTTCAGTGAGATCTACAAGGCAAACCCTCCATGTTGAAAGTGGCCACCTACACCTGATCTGTAGCTCAGTTTAAGAGGTACAGACACTAGTTTCAAAATAAAATGCAAAGTATGAGAAATTTAAAATGGGCTTAATTGCCATTGCCTAAAACATCATGGTGCTTAACCTTTCCACAGCACCTAAACATTCAGAAATCTTCATGTAATTTCGAGTCTACATATATTCACGGCCATTTGATAATTATTTGTTCATACACCAGCAATATCCTTTATAAGAAATAGCATTTGATTCTCTTTTCTCTCTTCTCATGTTTGTCCTCTCTTTGTCTTCACAGACAGCCATGCTATCCCCTCTAATTTTGATTGCTCCAGCATAATCTTTCTTTGGTTTTCCTCCACTGTCATTTTTTTTCCTTACTTATGACAGTTCTTTCAAATTATTCACCTAAAATCTTTTCTCAACAATATGACTTCATCAGACAAAAAAGAGACAGGACTCGTTTGTTCATTTCTCCCTTACTCCTTTCTTACTTCAAGTCTTATATTTGCAATTTTCCAGCCACGCTGCAAATACAAAACAACAAATTTGTGCAGGATTTTTGTGATCCAGCCTTGGCTTTCACATATTTTTTTTTTCTATTTTAGTAGGAATTCTGGGATGGACATTATCTGGCCTCCTTTATCTAAGTTAAGTTCCTTAAGTTTTGCATTTGCCTCAAGTCCCACTGAAATAACTAGCTTGTGGAGCTAAAGGGCTTCTGACATAGGCTTTCACTGAACTTCTTCATAGATGCTGCTCTGCTTTGCAAGTTCAACCTAAATGTTAACTAGAGCAGGGATCGATGTCCCACTCTGCCAACATGAATGTTTTATACAGTGACTACAGGCATAGTCACTTTTCTCTGATTAAATGTAACGGCTAGGCCTCAAGCATATGTAGTCTCATCTTATGGGATACCTCAATCCAAATCCATTTCAAGCTGCTGAAACATCTGAATTGGGATTTCCTTCATCAAGTACTTTACCCAAAAGCTGAAAGAAAAAAAAAAAGAAAAAAGAGAAAAAGGAAAGGGCTGGCATTTTTTTTTCCTTCTCTGTGCAAAAGTAAGCGAGTGCCCAAATTGCAGGCAGGAGTTTCAAGCCAGAGACACTTCCCAGTAGCCTGGGGTTGGTGCCTTGTTCTCTGAGAGGCAGAGCACAGATCACACAATGCTGTATGTGACGGTTATAGTGTCTGATAAATTTTAAGAGGGTTCATTTCTCTGGTCCATGAGCAGGTCATGGACCACACTACTTCAAAGCCTCTGTTCTTCTTTTCTCATATGGTATGCAGACCAAAATATGTCAGATTTTACTGCACTTTTTCAATTAACGCTTTCTGTCTGAACTTAATTTGGAAATGTTTGGAACCTTGGATCAGATTGGCTTTTCGCCATTTGCAGAGAATTACCTCTGAGTAGGAGGATACCTTGTATGCTTTTTCATTTTTCCTGCTCACATATGCAAACTGACATCTTACACTGTACAAGTAAGGGAAATTAATTGTTCCTGGCACTCCTTGGGAATTTTCCTACAGAAAGATCCAGCACAAGTGGGGCTGAAACTAAAACTCTAGAAGGCATTCAGCAGGCTGAATGTGGCTGTTTACAACACAAAAGACATCTGAGCGTATCTTTCCTTGCAGTCAGTGCAGAATTACCTGAATTAGTGGACTATACTGCAGGTTTAGTCAGTGGAATATAGTACAGAGCAATCCTTTCAACCTTTCAAGAAAGTTCCAGTGTGTGGTTGGAAAAACAGCACTAAGTCCACTAGTTAAAGTCCTAAGTACACTGTTTATGGACCACTAAGTCCATAAACAACTAGCCTGGAAGGGGACATCTCAGTTTAAGTGAAATGAACCTTTCGGTTGTCCCACAAACCTTGTTAACCCACAGAAAATAGACTTTGCTTTTTAAAATAAGAGCATAATCATTAGGTATTTGCTAATATATTAGTGAGGTCAGTATGACCAATGCAGTACCCTCTCACTAGCATTACCTGGTAAGCATGGTCCGTGTGTACGAGGTAGAGGTTGGTAGGAGCTGAGCGGCTCAGAGGTGTCATCAATTTAGTCTCAGTTTTGGCACAAGGTGTTTCAGGACGGATTGCATCTTGGGTGGGGAAGGAAGGAGGAGATGCTAAAGATGAAGAGACTGGAGAAAGACTGCTTAAGCCATCAGCTACTGAGTCTGTATTGAGCCTGATTTCTGTGTAGTAAAAATCCTCCTCTCCATCGCTGTAGTCAGACTCCCCTACACGTCTGTTTCAAGACAAAGAATAAAGGATTGACTAAATGAAAGTAAGAACCCTGAGGTGAATTTTAACATGATCAAACTTACTTATACTGTCAATAAATTAATATTCCTAGTTTCAACCCTACCTGCTTTATCAGCATTCTGACTGCAGAGAAGGTGAGAAGAAAATCATCTAGTCTTTGCAAAAAAAAAGTAGGAATTAGATTTTTTTTCTCTCTGTGTCACTCTTGGTTCGTTCTTTGACCTTGGACTATATATTTAACTTCTATGTTTAAGCTGAAATTTCCACAAGTAGTTACTTCTTACTCCTAACTATTGAAGCTAGTAAGAATCTCAAAGCACTTTGACTTCAGAAATGACAAAGCAGCCACAGAGATACTGGTAAAGATAGCAAACATGGGCAAGATATTCTTCAGGAATATAACAGCAAATAACATGTAATCTCATCACAGGTTACTAACTAAACATAGTCATGGCTATGGTTTCCTGTAACTTAGCACAAATAAAAAAGTTTGGCAGAGAGCAGTCTCAGCATACAACCTATTCGGACACAGAGAAAGGACATATAAGGACTACCAGAATGGTGATTCCCAGTAGGCTACACCCTACCTGGAAGTCTCAGATAACCCACTACTTTGACACACTCCCAATCCACATGACTGACAAATATAAGAAATTTCATCAGAAACTGAGAAATCTGAGATGGAAAGGACCAAGACAGCTCATGTCCCTGGCAAAGGAGGGCTGTTTCCACTCTCTACCAGATCCTGCAAACTTCTGAAGGCAGCGGTCTCTTACCCAAGGTGAATAGTCCGTATGTGTTTCTGAATCCCTGCAGCTGTGCTCAGCACCTTTCCACAGTTCTTCCACAGGCATTTGAACATCACTTTCATCGAGTTCTGAAAATTGCAAGTAAAACAACATAGTCTTAGTTGCACAGAGGAAGAAAACCAAATCAAACCAAATCAGATAAACAGTTACGAAGAATTTTGTTTTATCTATACTTGAAATCAGCCTAAGCCCAGAGCCTCTAAATTTGAGTATATAATCATGCAGTATATCTGTTACAGTATAATCTTTTGGAACTCAACAGGAGCAGCTTGTGCCAAAAATTTACTTCCCTCTAATCTTCTTCCACGCCTTTTTACTTTGCAAGTATCAGTTTCTGTCTTCCCACAAAAGGATCTAGACGACATAAAAATGTTCAATAGGCATTTGGAGTCTTATTCTCAAGTAACGGCTATTTGGGGAGCCACTTAACACAGGATATCCTCCTAAAGCAAAGAGTATACTCCAAAGGTTATTTTTGCTCATGAATTCCCAACACGGAAAAGATACAGTGTCATACACCTGTAGCTTCTGCTATAACAGCAGACAATATTCACCCAAAGAGCAGACAAAAACTGCTTTTGTTACATTCAGAAGTTCCCATGACCCTCACTTAGACATAAGAATTTCACCTGGAATTGTTTTGGACTTTTTTTAAAGAATGCATGTATATTCTCAGTATAATATTCTTTTGCACATGTAGTTTAACTGGTCTAAACTGAGTTATCATTGATTCAAAGCACAGAAAACAAGGTCGTAATCAGTTCCACCCTCAATATTTTGAAAGAGCCTGGAGAAAACTAATCAATAATCTGATTCCAAGCACAGTATGTGATAACCAATATCACTGATTTTAACAAACTGTATATATATTTTTAAAACTAACTCATTTAATTTGAAAATGAAACCTAGTTACTTAACTCATGTTATTCAAATTTAAATTTTGTCCTTCTTTGTCTCTGCTAGTACAGAACACACATTAGTAAAGAAAACATGAGGAAGAGCTTCAAAATACTATCCCATAATTTTAGTTAAGAATAAGATTAAATGAATACACTTAGGTACATTAGCTATTGTCTATAACAGAATTGAACTTAATGCTTATTAACTGTGGAATCCCATGCTAACATATGACAAGTTTCAGCACTTGCTATAGAAACAACAGTTAGAATAAAATTAAAACATTTCAATTGATCTCAATTTCTTCAAATACAAGCTGATTGTAGTAACATGTGCAGAGTTACTTGGCAATCTAACAACTCATGTTTGAAAAATATATGCCAAGTGCTTCATTACTTGAGATACTTGATCATCAATCAGTACTGTTTCTAAAAAACCCTTGAACCTTAGCATAAATTGGACATGAATTTCCTTCACAATTGCTTGATCTGAAATTCCAGTATGTCTCATGAAGCCTAAATGTATCTTTAGGGATCCAGAATGTTTACTATTGATGGCAGATTGTTTTACTGTCAAATTATATATCTCTTATCCTTTCTAGTTCTCTTATCCTTTCTAGTTCTATTATCAACGCTGGGAGTTCTGAAAAAAAACCCACAATTACTCCTACCAACCAAATGAAATCTCAGAGATCATGAACTTTACTATCATTCCTGACTGGTCAAAAACGCCCAAATGGGTCTTAATGTGTTATTATAGCAAACAGAACAAAACGATTTGGTGAGAAATGCTTGCATTAATTTAAACATTTAATTATTTAACTCCCTCAATGGGAAGTAGCTGTTTCCATACATGGAACAGAATAAACTTCACATGAATCAACTGAAATCCTCATTCACTCTATCACCATATTTATGACTTCTGATTTTATAGTCCTAAAGAAGAAATAACCTGAACATTTTTTTTCCATTTTCTAAAGCTACAAGGTCGTACTCAGATACAATATCTGGCTTTGATATTGTATGGCAAGTAATATTATTGTTGACCTAACCTAAACATTAGCCATACAAAGCAAAATCCACAAGAACCAGAACAGGCACTCTAATATATCTGTGGACACTATGTAAGTAGAAGTATTTAAAGACAACTTACATAATAATAAAGATGGCAGCTGTAAAACCATCTGTCTAATCACAGCTGAACAATAAGAATGATGACCACAACCATAACTTTAACTGAGAAGTAAAAGGCAAATCACTTTTGTGTTCCTATCCTTTCCATCCTGCACCCTCACCCAACCCTCTCTGCCTCTATTTAATGTCCAGTTCTAAATTTTCCTTCCTTGTAACAAATGTGTCCTCCAAAGTATATTTTTATTTTTAGTAGCAGGTAAAGGCACTTTACATCCTTTTCGCACAAATAAGGGCAGAGCAGTGTGGGTGAGCACATGAGCAACTTCTGGAACAAAATGATAAATCTGAACAGGTTGAAACAATCAATAAAACTTCTTCCTGCTGATGGTGAAAAAATTAACTCTCTCAGTCTGAGTCAGAAACAAAGTCATTTAGGAAGAATAAATTCTGTTTTTCTCCTCCTCACAGAAAGCTCTTTTTCATCTTGCTATGTAAAATCTGTCCTGCTGTGTTAGAAGGGAGGAAAACTTGGACTAGTGCCATCTCTTTGTTTTCTTTTTCTTCGAGAGGAGCTTGCTTGCTAGCATAATGGTGCTTTTTTGAGTTCTGTTTTGGACTTTTTTTACACTGTGTTTTATTTATTCCACTTTGGTCTCCTACCAAGGATAAATTTGGTCACTGCTAATAGCGTATCAGAAGCCATCAGGTTTGATCTCTCTCCCTCTCTCCTTTTTTCACCCCATGTTTGAGCAGAGAACACTTTACAGTATTAAGGTATCTGACATGCTGTCAGACTGGGAGCACTCTCAGGGAACAAGAAGTAATAAGGTCATATCCAGCCTTTGTGATGACATGCAGAGGCTGCCTGTTGCATCCTGCACGCAAAGACTTTGACAAAGTAGGACAGAAATCCCTTGAATGGCCAGAGGCAATACCTTCTGGAAATGGCTTTACTGTTCTGTGAGCAGGAGGCTCTGCAGAACCTTACCATCTGCCAGTAAATATGTGGTGCTGATGGCAGCATGTGACTGGGTTCAAGGAGACACAGTGACTAGGCTGAGTACCTCCATTAGCTGGATGCTAAGGAAGGATCTGCCCAAAGAGCTGCTTGAGCTATTTATTCCTGTTTCACAGCAGAGGAAGCCTAAAAACACCCACCTTGCCTACTTATACAGAATTTAACATGATGCTAACCTTTCTCTTCCTAGGAATGGGTTCATCAAAGAGAAGGTTGCTTGTTTCAGCTTCATCAATGCCATCATCTGGCTGGGAAGGTGTTCGGAAAGCTTTGAAACTATCAGCTGACAAAGGCGGAGATGGGGTAGATGGGTTGGACTGATCACTGGGAGCGTTCCAGCTCCAGTATCCACTACTGCTGGTGCTAGAAGGCACAAATCCTCCTTCTTTCCAAGATCCATTTAGGGATTCTGTGAAGAATAACAACAGCAGTCATTGCAGCAAATTATCTTATACCGTGTGACGGGGCAAGGGAGTTCTTTTATCTGAGGCTTAGATGCTATGTTGATAATTAACTCTACCTCCAGCAAGGAAAAGTGAAAGCATAGGATGCAAGGAGGACAAGCACATATGTCTCACTGCATTCAAATGACATTTACTAATTCCCAGGTTCCACATTTAAATTACAAATGTTAAAAAAAAAATCTTTTTTTTTTTAATAGAAAAAAATGCTAGGTCTGGAAAAACAACCTCTTCCAGAGCATAAACCATGACAAGCACTCAGACGTTACATGCATGGTTAAGGAAAAAGCATTCCAATACATTCTTAACCTTAACCATGAACACGTCTGCAGTGGTGTGTAAGTCCAAGCTTCAAGTCACTGCACAGCCCATAGGAAGTCTCTTGAAAAGAGCACATGTACTCTGACTACTACAGCACTAACTGGATCTGTAAGAACCTAATCATCAGCCAAGTGCTACAACACCAAACAAAACCATAATCACACTCCAAACACATTCTCATAGTCTTATACCACACATGTCTTTGTCTAATCTGAATCTCTTTCAAATTTAACTAGTACATGTCCTTAGACTGGTATCACTTTTTCTTCATAAGGGAGCACTGCTAGGCATCTGGCTCCAAAATTCATAGCCATTTACCATAGACTCATATTTTTCTGCATGAGACTTGTATTAGCACTTTACAGTAAATACTACCACATCAACTGGGTATGTATTTGAAAGCCTCTTCTCTTTCAGTGGAACAGGTAGGTGCCTCTCCAGAGCTCAAATCACTCCCACCACTGCTCACTGGGAGCCAGCCCTTTCTTCCTCCCTGCAATAGATACCCTGACATTATTTTTTAAGCAAATCCTCTACCTAGTAGGTTATTACCCAATAAGCTGAGCGGGAGTAAGAGTGCTGACTACAGAATCACAGCTAGAGCTTTAACTTTTGATACCTTGTGGTTTGACACTTCATGTACCGAGATCCTCAGGTGGTGGGCACCAGAACACCACTCTTGCCCATGACTAAACGGATGCGGGTGCTGACACGGCTTGGGCATGCACACAGGGATGGTTTGGGAAGGTTTCTCCAGGCCCACAAAGTCTTTCTAATTGACACTGTAAGTGTTCAAATGGTTTGTGCAATACCTGACCTTGCAGTTGGCAAGGAAATAGCAATATTTATTTTGTTAGTGAAAAGTTATTTAAGTGTGAGACAAGAGTCTTTTCAAGTCAGTGCTTGCATTTAAGCGTTCCACAGAAGTCATTCCTTCATTCCTTCTCAGTGCCTTGCAACAAAGTTTTTTAATAACACTCGCAAGAAAGTGATTTCCACTATCTGCTACCAAAACCTTGACCTGCAACCAATGAAATGAATAATGTCTTATCCCCAATTCAGTTGGTTTTGGACAAAGCTCTTCAAAGTAATCACTACCTCCTCACAAAACAGAATTCAGCGCTTTGCCATGTAAGCACATGTACAAAAAAACCTGCTTGCATAGTCAACAGCGAAGTCCCGGTATTGATCAAAAGCATCCATCAAAATTCCTAACTGGAAAATGACCAATAGGTTTCTTATAGTTAATAAGTTAATCTATGAAAATATAATGTTTTGGTTCCTGACTACAGCCCTTCAGAGCTTTAGGCAGCTGTAATTAAGGTGGTTTTTGTTTTTTTAAGTATTTGTACTCGAGTCTCATGCCAAAGTTAGGAAGCACATCTGGCATCAACTTGTGGACTTAACACAGTTTAAAATTCCTGTTTGTTCAGAAAAACAAAGGAAACTATTTTTGACATATTTATGGTGGTATTTTGCATTCTCCAAGTTTAGAGCTTCTCTTCACCTTGCTGAAAAAAGAGATTTAAATCAATTTAAAGTAATATATAAAAGACAGAACAAAGTCGACAACAGGAAGCAATAAACACTGGTTCTCATCAATACTAACAAATTGGGCAGTGTAATATAATATAAAATATAAACAAATGTAACTTACTCTTATTCTTGGCTCTTTTCACATTGCTGGAGTTGCATGATGGAGAACCAGACCAAATATTACAGAGCTGCATGGAAACCAGGGCCAAATTCTGAACCAGTTAACATGGATGATCAAACTCAATAATCCTGGCAAAGTTCAGATTCTGACTTTCATAGGCATTAATGGCTTCAACATTATTTTTTTACTGCTAGGCCAAATTCCATATTTCTTTTAAATATTTGTTCCCTTACTTACAGTGCTCTTACTGCCTTTTTGTTTTGGAAAAGGATAGAGTTCTACAAAAAATCCAACATCATCTAATTTCTATCTTGTATTACCATGAATAATCTAGCACTGCAAAACCAACTGGGTTTTAAATAATGAGATTTCACTCTTTAAGGAAGTTTTTAACAAGATCTAACTCAGGCAAAACTAAGATATTCATGAATCTGTTTTTGGGCAGGTTTTTCAAAATTTTGTCTGAGACTACTGCAAATATGTGAATTACTTTTTCAGATTCAGAAGATACACAAAAAATCTATGTGATGAAGGTCTCCAAGTGCATAAAGAAACATCAAAAGTCTATTAGTAATTGAAAAAGGCTTATTTGGGAGATCTTCCCAACCAACAGCTCTAGCTAATAGGCACTGAGGGTCCTGACAACTCTCGCCTATAAATACTTCAAGGTGATTGATAGTGCCTTGTCCCAAGCAGGTTCCCAGCAGGGATTACCAGGGAAGCAAAAATAGAGTAGCTGGAGTGCAGATTTGTTTTCTCTCCTTCATTGACCTTCCCAGTGGCTTGATAATCTCCAGTCTTGATGCAGAGCAAATGACTGGGGAGATCCCTTATCAGAGATTTTCCAGGGCTTTTCTGTCAGGCACAAATGATATCCTGCATTTTTTTTGGCTTAAAATATTTGGTAAATGTGCAGAAAACACACACACACAGGAACCAAGGGCATTCACTGCTAGACTTTCAACTACTTTGCCAAGTGGATAAAATCAGTATTTTCTGAAATATGAAAAAATACACTATTTTCAGGGTCTATAAGTACCTCAAGGGAGCCAGTGAGGAGGATGGTGCTGGCCTTTTTTCACTGGTGACCACAAACAGAACTAGAGGAAATGGTCACAAATTGAAGCATCAAAAGTGCCACAGGAACTTAAGGAAATTTTTTTTGACAGTGAGGCTGACAGAGACCTGGAACAGGCTGCCCAGAGAGGTTGTAGAGTCTCCTTCTCTGGAGATCTTCAAGACCCGTTTGGATGCAGCCCTGTGCCACGTGCTCTAGGTGGCCCTGCGTGTGCAGGCGGGTTGGACTAGATGACCTCTAGAGGTCCCTTCCAACCTTAAGCATTCTATGATTCTATGATTTTTCAAAAATCTCTGAAGCTGGGGCATGACTCATAGTAGATTCTTTTCTAATTTACACATCAGCCAATGGATCATCCTGACTGCATTAAGAATTGCGAAGTCTACTTCCCTTCCCTTATTTACTGTAGCAAAACACGTAGGATCTATATAAGTGGCAAATGAGAAAGAAAAGCCGCAGTTCTGTAAACAGCCCAGAGACATATGAGCTTCAATTATTCCTTAAAATAAAAGAATTTTAAGTTGTCTTCTAACTGCAACCAAGCTTGCACAGACTAATTACATTTTCTTAGCAATTTCATTATTATGACTCATTTTAGATTAATTTCTATAATATGTTCTCTGCTGTTACAGTATTTATGAATTTGATGGCAGACCATTAGAGCAATACAAAGAATAGCCACCGCAGCTGAGGATCTGAGCCTGCACCCGTGCTGAAGGATGGGTGTCGCTGCAGAGCTGCAGCGTGCGGCTGCTGAGCCTAGGGCTGCCTCCTGCGCAGTAACCATGCTCTTTCTTCACAGTGTTGAGCACTCTCTGACCATGTTTCAGTGGTGTGGGGACAAGAACGGCTGTTGTATTCACTACATTAGTGCAAATGCACATAAATTGGAAAATGAGCATTTTGGTGAGATTAGAGGATCCTCTACAGAGCTAATTCCCCATTCCTATACTTCAGCTCACGAAGGAGGAGCACCTACCATTTTATAACCTGGAGCAGCTCTGTACTCCCAGAAGAAGTTTGTTCTCACTTCTGCCAATACTGCAGAAAAGTACTCTACTAGGGCAGAGCAGATCTCAGCATTACCACAGCAGGCAACAGTCACTGCCAGAAGACAACCTCGACCACTGCCAATGCTCCTAGTCATCTAGGCCAACTGATCGCAACAATTGTTTTCTTTTCCCTCTGAACTTCTACCAGTCACACAGACAAAGACTTTATATCCTCTGTATCTTATGACCTCTCTTCCTAAGTTATTGCTTTCCAGTACAACCCAGTCATGTCCCTTTCCATAGCCCCTGCCCAGGTGTCAGTTTGAAGGCTTACCATTGGGTCGGATAGGAGGGCTGCGAACCAAAGGGCTGGTGGATAAACTCGTTAGTACCATGGCTGCTGTTACTTTATCCATGTCCAGTTCTTCTGAAGATTTTCTGAAACACAAGGAATGAGAGGCAGGAGACACATTAGCATTTCATTTTTATTTTTATTTACTGCTTTTTACAACAGACTAAACTCTAAGATAGCAGTAACCAAAGCATGCTACCAGAGTCCTGAAAGACTTGGTCTTCAGTCAACCTGAGAGTACTGTGAACTTTAAGCAAATCAGCTCAGTATTGATGGGAAAAACACTGGAAAAGAGAACAGGTCTTTACGTAAAGTTGTCAGGGTTACTGTCACCCTATTAGCTTCATTCACTTCCTCATCTCAGAATTTCAGCTATTCATGTACTTAAAGCTAAGTGTGTGTTTGAGGATTTCTTTCTGGATGAAGAAATAGAGATGTAAAGCTAGGTAAGATTACCAGTAACAGTAATAATAGACACTATTTTCTGTAGAGCAAGGAAGAACCATGAACTAGAACTCAGGGATCACATTTTTAAATTGTTGCTTCTGCTTATCATTGTTAATCTCCCTGTACTCTCTCTGAAAAACTAATATTTCCTAATTAGATTACAAACCAATAATTTAAAGTCCACATACACAGCAATCACGCACACTTCATCTTCACTGCCCATTAATTTTGACCATTTATTTTGATGATACAGTCAGCCACAATCAAGGGGCAAGATTTCAAGAGATGACCTGAGCCAACAACACACTGCTGCTGCTGTGAAGGGTGGTCTCCGACCCAACTTTCCCCCACCCTGAGGCACCACTCCCGCTGAGATTCTTGGGCATTTTTCAGACAGGCTGTGGGCCAATTCAGCTTATTAAATTGGCAGAAAACTACTGCAGTGTAAGAAAGAACAAGTTTCTGATGGTTAATGGGCCGACTCAGCTCATTGAAGGTGCGATATTGAGTGCATGAGCTTTGAGAAAAGCAAATGCAGGGGAGCAGGCAGAAGGAAGCAAGTGAATGAACTTGTGAATGAACTCTAAGTCACTGCTTTGATTCTCACAGTTAAGATCCACAGGCTCTGGGCAAATCAGAAGGCAGGCAGAGGCCAGGGATCATTTCAGCATGTTGCACTGAAGTCAAGACAGAAATGACTGCACAGTCAGGACTATCCACAGACACTGGCCACTCTGAAAGAGCTCTGGAGCACCACAGCACACGGCAGGGATAATGAGGAACAGGAGGGCAGGGAAATTTTTCTAAGAGAAGGAGGAGAGGATGTGGAGAGAAAGGATGTCTCAGTAACACAGGTTTCAGTGATCCACTGCTCAAGGAGTCACTTTTTCTGACAATGAAGAATTCTGGGGGGCTGTAAAAATGTTTCTCTATATAAAATTTGGGAAAAGAAAGCGATGTAGCTCTCCTCCTGACAGTTTAACAGTAAAATGTACAATTTCTGATAAGTGAATGTGTATCAAAGAAACATCTAAAACCACCAGGTCTGGCATACTTTTCCCTTCTGTCCTTTTAGGAATGTGGAATCAAGTCAGAGAGCTTCCCTTAGATATTTGTTCACCTGAGTATACAAAACTATCTTTTCATTTATTAGAGACCAAGCTACATCTGTTCTTCCAAAAGGACAATTTTTGTTATTGTGCATTTGTGTACATTTTTGTGTTATTGTGCAGTGTTTCTAGTATTTCATTAGTTCCTTCTTCGGAACTCTAAGTGACTAGGTGGAGGTCTTTATTATATCACAAAGTGAGGAGAGCTACCTCATGCTTCTCGTAAATTAACTGTTGTTCTGTAAGCCACCAAGAGGAACAGGATATGCTGGTTGCGGTACCCTTTCCACAGTCTTGCTTGTGGCTCCCAGTTGTTTCAAACAGGAGAGTGCTGGGGTGGTATATAATGCTCACAAGCTGCCCAACAAATGCAAAGTTTACTTGCTGACCTGTGAGCAGTTTTTCCAAACCATGTGAAAGTCTCATTTACCCAGAAGTCTGATATAGTCAAAATTTTTGATTTTTTTTTTCCAGAGTAAACCTTAAACTGTCTGGTGAAACAGTGACTATCTACTTTCTGGTTGATGCCAGGATTCACACAAATGCCTACAAACACTTCCCATACTGTACAAAAATTTAGCTCTCAGAATCATCTCTAAGAAAAAAAATGTGTTGTAAAAGTAATACAGCAGCTGTATGCTCATGACCAAATACTTGAAAAGGTCTTGGATACCTGCTATAATCAGCTAATACCTGGACTCATTGCCCATTATTTCCTCTCATCTGCACAGTAATATTTCGCTTGCATTGGCAAGGTCCTTGGGCCCATCCCTCTTCCTCAGGGATGATATGCAGCTACAGTGTTTTCTGGGGTCCAGTCCCGCCGGATGATTTTCTGGTTATCTATTAATCCAGCATGGAAATCCTATCCAAGCAGCATTTAGCTGTCCTGAAGTTACTCACACAACTTTACAGTGACAGTCCCTCCCCACTTATCCTGCTGCGGATGAACCAGTAAAATTAGGACATGATGAAGAAGAAACAATCAGTTTCTTCCTGATATGCCTGAAAACCCAATCGCTCACGTTCTCTCCACTCATGGCTGGTCTGTAGATGGCAATAGGATTAGCTGTGGTGCTGCTGTGCAGAGCTCTCCAGAACCGCAGTCCTGCTCCGGCAGCTGTCACAAGGATCTGCCAGGTTGACACGAAGATTTCCAAGCCTAAAGACCCAGTGCTAATCCCAAACACAAAACTCCTCCATACAAACAATGATAACAATATCCTATAAATGTAACTTCTTTTAGCTTCCTTGTACTGATACATTTTTTTTTATTTTCCTCTACAATAACTCTGAATGTTGCCCTAAAAACACACCCTTCTCCCTGTTCTTTTGCTAACATTGCACTAAAATTGTCAGCACTGGTGTCTGTGTCTAAGATGAAACTTCTCTAAAACATAAGTAGGCAAAGGGCAGGAGGGCAGAAAAAGGCCTAGGAACCTTTTCCTTTTCTGAGTATGGCAAATCATACTCTTGAAGTTGCCAGATTCTTTTTTCCCCCCACCCAATCTATCAAGAATTTCTCAACACGAAAAACCTAAATAAATAAAAGCTCTGTTTTTTTTTTCTCTGTTCAATCTGAATCACTATAATCTTTTATTACTTACTGCTTCTTGATGCATTCCTCAAAAAAAAAAAAAAAAGGATTTTTTTCCATTATTTTTGCCTAGCCACAAGAATGTTACCAGCTACAAGTCCTGGCTTACGTGAAGTGGCTCCTGAGTGCATCTTTACACTTTGCCTCACAAGAGTCAGCACGGGTATTTCATGCATCAGTCAGGCAGCAGCACTGCAGCAACCACAGCCTTCAAGAGAGAGACAAAGCACGGGTGAAGAGAGGAGCACCATCCACATGCAGAAAGGGGACAGGAGAAGGGAAGTATCCTGCAGCAGGCAGGACATGGCTGTACTGCTGCGTTACCTAGCTCCTCCTGCCCACCCCAAAACAGCCTATGAGAGTGGTTCACAAAACACCTCAATCTTTGGTTAAGGAAGGAAGCATAAATAAGCAGCATGAGTTTGCTACAGCCAGGACCAAAGAACAGCATATTGAAATTGCTCTCTTCCTGCAATATCTGTAATTCTAAATGCTTGTAAAGAAGCCTCTGAAGTCTTACTTTGATTGCCTAGATATAAGCACATCACAATAACGTGCTCAAACCGAGCACATCCATCACTGATAAACATGCTGTTACAAGCCTTTGCTTACCAAAAAGACGATCTGTAATATAATGAATTGTGACAGTTGGTGTGCTAGTAATGAAATAAGTATTTCCGAAAGAAGGGAAAATCCTAACTCTGCATTACATTTGACAGGTAAAATAAAAGGATTTTATGTTTCTTCAATTGACCATTAATGGCAAAAAACAACATCCTAACAAGGAATCAGCAAGAAGATCGTGATTGTTTTCTAGAAGAGCTCCAGATATCTAAAGTAATCACTGAAAACACTTTCTTCTCTTGAGCAAAGATCTACAAAACTGTGCTGCAAAATACTATTAATCCATAAAATAGTTTACATTTAAAATAATATTTTGTTACCATCTAACAATTAAGGCATTGTCAGAGTACAGATAAATGAGCTAACCTTGCTCATTTTGTTATCTTTGGTTAAGAATTAACCTGCTAGGCAAAGACAAAGCAAAAATTACACAAAGAATGATCCATGTAAACAGCCAGGGAGATCCTGAGCACTCTTTGGTAAAAGTTGGAGTAATTTATAGTGCAGTAAAAAGCGATATGAAATATTTTTTCAAAGATTACATTAAATCAGTACAGTGCTACAGTGACACATTTTAAAAAATAAGAGAGTATTGCAATTTACACAGTTAAAAAGTGAACTGACTGGTATCCAAAGGGCAAACACAAAACCACGATGTATTAACTTGGAGTTCTGTCTCTGCTCATCGTGGGCAGCCAGCTCTCTCACCTTTGCCGCACTAACCTTCTGATACTTGAGGCCTAGTTCACATATGGAGTAAGGGCCCCTCTCTGTTGTTCTGCAATTTCTTAGGATACCCACAGCTACTAGAAATCAACTACAATCAAGATCTTCATTGCACGCATACAGGAACTTCTCTTCTAACAAACATGCACCTGAACTTATGATGAAAAAAATAATAAAAAATAAAAGGCATCAAAGCTCCCCTCAAATGTCTCCTCCTCCCTCTGGCTCAGCTGATAGATTTTGTGCTACAATTAATCAAAGGACCTTTCAAGGTCTGCCTGTTGGAGAGCGAGCAGAGGTGCTGTTACTCGCTTTTTGTCCGGACTGTAGTGATTTAGAGAAAATGAAAAGCCTCTGGAAAGTGGTCATATAATAAGAGAGACATTATTCACAAAGTGGTTCTCAGCAACCTAGAATAGAGCAGAAGTGAACAGAAGCATCCAGGAGAAGGTAATCCATGATAAAGGAGTATTTCCCATAGGCTGCTGTTTCTCTTCACATCAGACAATTCCATCACTTTCCCTCTGACCCTCAAGAAACACAACTTTGTAAAGAGAGTCCTATCTTTTTTAGCTTCTATCATTCATTTTCCAGAATACAATCTATTACTTTTAAAATATATATATATAATTGGGAAAAGACGAGTATCCAGTTGGATGTGGTACCATAGCTTCTTACCTTCCTCCGAGCTTTCCCCTAGAGGTTATCTCTGTTTTTCCCACCCCTCCTCAAGCCCTCTGGACCAGGCACTGTCCCTACACCAGCCCAGGTTACTGTGCAATGCAAAGAGAGTCTCTGCTACTTCTGTCCCCACTGCAGTGCCACCCCAGGAGTAGCTGCTCTGAAGCTGTAGATTCAGAAGAGTCTATTGAAGGAAAACCCTGCCAAACAAAAGATACCTTTTTAATAGAGGTCTGTTTCTCACTGTTTCTTAAGAACCTAGGCCGGCTTCCTTAGAGTCATTTTGATTTTCAAACCCACTCAAATCGGAAGGGGACTGAGCTCTGGGTCTCACTCCCTGGTTTCGCAAACACAGCACACTGCAGATCAGTGTGCTTGTAGGCAGGGCAGAAAGCATGTATAGCAAATCATGCTGCCATTATGGGCCTGTAAGGTCTACAGTTCCTAAATACAGTCTGCATAAAAGGAAATACAGTCTGCACAAATGAAAATAGCTAAACAAGCCAGATTCAGCATGGGCAGATAAATACGATTACATGAACAATTTAGTTCTATGTACTGGGAAAGCTGATTCAATTAATAATTTTTGCTTTCCAAACAGCCCTGATTTATCACCAAAATGTATCTGGTGAAGAGTCCTTGAGGCAACAACAGAAGCAGAAGTAGGACATAAAAACAGTCCCCTTCAAAACGGAGCAATCAAACAAATGGCAAATGTGTGCTGCATGTTATGCGCCAAGCAAAACTTTAATTCTGAAAGGAGCAGGCGAATCCTGCAGGGAACCATCCCTGCCACTCCTTAGCAGTCCTGGGACCACCAGCACCAGGCCTCATGCTCGAGGGCAGGCCTCTCTGCACCCCTGCTCCTGCAGTAGGGCAAAAGCTATTGTGCCTCATAGCTCTTCTCCAGGACACTCTCACAGAGCCTCTGCAAAACAGTGTTTTCAGTAGAGCTTCCCTGACCTTCCAAAGGAATCTTTCATCAGTGTTTAGCCAAAGATATCCCTATGGTGGATGCTATGGGAATTTTGTCTTTCCCCAAATAAAATGGGAAACATAATGCCAGAAACATCTTCCTCCTTCTTCTCCCTTATCTGTCGCATACCATATGATTCCCACTTTGAATTAATTTAACATTCCCAAAATACACTTTAGAACATCAATAACAACACACACATCTAATACATCTAGAGCTACTTTGTTTAGTACAATTTATCTATAAAAAGCGTCTGTAATTCAATTTAAAAATAATATTCAACTACTTTTCCCTCTATGAATTTAAACACACATTTTTCTAGGAAAATACACGTGTTATTATAATTACATATATTATACATTTTATTAATATTATTATACTCTAAAAAGCTTTCAAAGCTACAGTGCATCTCCCCTGCTTTCCCATCCCCAGACCAAACCACCAGCAGGCTCCTGTCCTGCTGCCACATAATTACTAGCACAAACCAGATGGGGAGCACTTTGCTGAAATCAAAAAATAACCTGTGGAGCTACTTGTTGTTTGCATTATTTATATGGTTAATCATGTTGCGCTATCTGATTCCTCATTTTTTGTCAAGCTAGAATCAAACACAACTGAAAAGAGAAAAAAGACACAGGTTCTGGACAGGGCTGTGCAGAGCTGCCAGTGCTGCTGCTGGAGCCCTGCAGACTAGAAGCAGAAACACCATCCCTTCCCACCCCAACTACCCATGCTCCTACAAAGTCTGCAAACCAGAGCCAAAACTGCAGATCCTCCCTGTTTTCTACCCGCTATTGCCCTGGTTCCTCTTCTTTTCCACAGTCCCTTCTTGCTTGATACACTCTGGGCTTCTGTTGCAGTCTATGGCAAGGAGCACGGCAATGTCATTACGCACTCTGGAGGAGAATGTCAGCTTTTATTGGGATGCTTTTAGTTATTTCTCTGGTTGTTCTAGCATTTTCACATTACCCACACATGGAGTAAAAGGTCTCAGGGCAACTTCTGCTAATCACTGTTACATTTGCTATGCTAGCCCTCCTGTTAATTTCTGTTTTGGAGGTACATGGCCACAGTGACTTCAGTATTCCCTTAAATCAAGCTCCTTCCATGATTAATCAAGCCAGAGTTTGGAGTAGGCCCCGCTTCAGAGGTGGAGAGGTTAAAAATGCTTCTGAATTACAGTGCCTCGTGCAGCCAGAGGCTCGGCCAATGTCTGATATGATTTAAAGCAAGTCACAGTCGCTCAAAATTACATGTGAATATAGAACTAAATCCCCAGAGGCTATTCCAGTGCCAAGGAATAATTTTCACTCATTCAGGAGATAGACAAGCTGATCTTTTGACTGCTTAGCAATGTGCTGAAAAGCTAAAGAAGAACTGGGCTTTATGAAAGAATGTCTTAGACTGCAAGCTGAAAGAGATACCAACATAAAACACATTAAAAAGACATTCTGTAATAATTAAAATCGTACTGTAGATAATCCCCACTGTATAATCTCTTTTCATTGTACAAACGCATTTAAGATCACAAGTATTCTACCATTAGATCTTTAGGATTTTTCAGGGACTTTTTAATCTCATACTTACAGATGAGAAGTTTCTGTAGTTTTGTTAAAATGCACCTGAGAATTCAGACACAATATCCTGAACTGCAGAAGTACTAACACCAGAAGATCCTGACCGACACAACCCAAAATAAACTGTCTCAACAAGAGCATTTGCTCTTTCGTCTCTCCAGAAACAAATACGGCACAAAACAATCTCTTCTCTGAACAATCTCTAAAATACATATACGTATAAAAAGCTAATGTTAATTTTTGTCTTTAAAACAGTTGTTTGACCCTTTCACAGACCTCCGTAACAATCTTCCTCCCTCCAAGAGGACCAAACACAAACTTACAGACAGCTGCCATCTCACTAGAGCCAAGAGGCGTCTCCTCATTCCATGATTTAAACATTGCTTCTTTGTTGCACTGGGATCAACTGAAAATACCTTAAAAAATGTGGATACTAACACAGATGCTACTGAAAGAGCAGCTTTCGCCCTGCCATTGAAGGACATGGGAGACAGAGCTTTGATTCTTGCTCGCCTTGGTTCACGCCAATCTCTCCAGTGCTGATGGAGTTGATTCACTTTGACTCATGAAAGCTTAGATGTACAGGTAAAGAAACCCTAGGTTAAGGCCCAAATTACCAGGCTATATAAGTTGTCTTTTTCATTTTCTTTCTCTAGGCTACCACTCATCTGTGTTTCCCCAAATATGTCCTCTTTTTTCCTCTTGGAAATTTTGTTCAAGGAAGGAGCAGAAATTAGAGGGCTACATACATTTACAGATGATTTCCAAATGCTCTGTAACTTGCCTGGAGTCCCAGCATGAGACACTACAATTCTACAACACACAGGCAGCAAGTCTGCTTCCAAAACACGTCATGGGAATTTGTGAAAGCAAACATGATGTTTCACAAAAATCTGGCGTTATTGCAATTACAAGTGATCATGGCTGCTGAAATGACATATCAACTTAGATGCAGCAAAACTGAAATTAGGTATCATGAATATCCTGATTAAAATAATTCTTCAATGCTTTTAACATGAAGCATTCCTCTATTCCTTCTAGTGCTATATTGTGTTTGCTCTGTGAGTCTGTTTAACTATTGCTACGTGAATGCTTTGTATTTAGAAGAGTGGAGACGCAGAAGCAGTGTCCAATAGCAGAAGACACATCTGATTTAATTCTATTTTATTCTTTAGCACTCTTGCCCTAAATTCTATTTTCTTTTCATTAAGAGAAGCTAACTAAACTGTGGCCACCTGGTATGAAAGGGATATCGAGAATTTACTACGTAGACTCTGTCTAGTGGTCCAGATTCTTCTCCAATTTGTTGTTAGATGGAAACATTCTCTTTGATAAAAATCTATATTTGTGCTACTGACCATTTACTGGTAAAGTCAGAACACTTATACAGACTGTTAGATGCTTTTTTTTTTTATGTGGATTTTTAAAATACATAGTAAAGCATGCCTATTAGTCTTGTTATTGTTGCTATCTTATGAGTAATATAATAACTATGATATAAAATAGACAGCACTTTATTGTGCACTGATACTGCGCTTATTTTATCCAATCTTACATTTCAGTGAAGCTATCCCCGAGCCTGTCGGGTACCCAAACAACAGTAATACAGAATACAGAAATCACAACAAAAATCTCTGAAGAAAATATCTTCATGGCTGTCCTGTGGTAGGAGCATTCTGTATAAAAATACAGATTGCCAATTTGCCCAAGATCATACTAAATAATAATGAAATGTCCAAATTATGGTTGATAGTCTAACCTTACTTCTACTTCAAAATAGAAAAAAATGACTCAGACTTTAATGACAAAATGGTGTTATTCTCCATTATGGAATTAATTCTCTTCCTACTTCTATATAAAGAAGTGGATTCTTCTCCAGTATTGCAGATAAGCATACAACAGGTTTTATCTGTTCTCTGTGTTCATGCTATCAGTGCTGGCCTAGCAGTCTAGTTTCTCTGTATTCACAAAACAGATGTTCAAGTGCCTGCACATTTGCAATGCCCTGTGATAAAGAATAAGCAGAGAGAGTATATCACCACAGGAACTTCAACATTTAAATTCTCCCTATCATTTAAATAATTCTTTTCCTATACAACACTCTAAAACATGCCTCATCCTCTTGAAAGCAGGGAAGCCTCTGAGGTACACTCTTAGTAGTTTAGTCCTATAATCATATCTGTCAGGGCTGTAGACTGGGATATTTGAAGTCAACTGCAAATTTGAAACATACTGCTTCGGATATAACTAGGCAAACAGTCCATAATTTCCATAAATTCAGATATTTTTTCTGCTTTAATCTTTCCTTTCTCATCTTAATCCCTCTGTCTTGATGATGCCTTGTTCCACCTCTTCTCTCTGCTTTTTAATTCCTGATGGCCTTCCTTCAGCAGGCCTTCCTTTTCTTACAGCCATCGGAGAATACAGAGGGAGGGAGAAATCCTACTGCAGTTTTAGGAAAATTCAATGCTTAAAATAAAGCTGTTAATAGATAAGTTGATAAATGAATAAGTCCTTTAATAAAGCAGATTAAAAAGAGTAGCTTAATTCTGAAAGCAGTTGGCAGAGAAGGCTTGGTGACTGCTTAACCTTCCCTGTGATCCAGTGCTCTGCAATACGGGACAAACACAACCTCCTCCTCACTGTTGCCCTGGGAACTCCCAGATAGGATTAAAGGCCTTCAGACAGGAGAGGTGACTTCTATGCAGAATGAGTTACTTTTCCATGAGTCACTATCTGAAAGCAACATCCACCTGAAGCAGCAGTTTTTAGTAAGATAAATGACCATTTCCAAAGGCAGATTACCGTGCCATCCTGTAGACAAAATATCTATATTCTGTGCAAGCCAGACCACTGCAGTTAATTCCCTCTGGAGAATATTTGTGCATTTCCTCAATTCAATACTATTATTGAACAAACTTGTCTCAGAATTTCCTTAATTCCTGATGTATTATTCTGCAGGAAAAAAAATATACTGAAGTTACTCTCTCTCCTTGGCACACCTCAATACAGACTTAGCAAGCCCAGGGCCCCTAGGAAGCTAATGGTAGGCTGTGGGTAGAAAAGTTTTGCCGAACGCCCTTCCCATCTCACCTCCCTCCCCTGCTGCCCATCTAGATCCCACTGGTCCAGTATAGCTTATTTGGTGTCTGGTGATTTGCTGCCCCAGCAAATAGTTCCCCTGGCAGCATGAATTATTCTCCATCCCATATGAGACCCTGTTTTCGACATTTGTACAGCAAATTGCAGCAGATGAGCACATCCTGGCCCACGCTTTTCTTCACAGCACACTGTTAGTAAGTACTAGATTATCTTAATAAATTGCCATCTTCGGTTTGTGAAATAATTCCTTTACCTCATAGAATCATAGAATGCCTAAGGTTGGAAGGGACCTCTAGAGGTCATCTAGTCCAACCCCCCTGCACACACAGGGCCACCTAGAGCACATGGCACAGGGCTGCATCCAAGTGGGTCTTGAAGATCTCCAGAGAAGGAGACTCCACAACCTCTCTGGGCAGCCTGTTCCAGTGCTCTGTCACCCTCACTGTCAAGAAGTTCTTCCTTAAGTTCCTGTGGAACTTTTTATGCTTCAGTTTGTGGCCATTTCCTCTGGTTCTGTCAGTGACCACCAGTGAAAAGAGGCCAGCCTCATCTTCCTCATTGCCTCCCTTGAGGCACTTATAGACACAGATCAGGTCCCCTCTCAGCCTTCTCTTCTCCAGGCTGAACAAGCCCAGCTCCCTCAGCCTCTCCTCATAGGGCAGATGTTCCAGGCTCCTGATCATCCTCGTGGCCCTGCGCTGGACTCTCTCCAGCAGCTCCACATCCCCCTTGTACTGTGGGGCCCAGAACTGGACACAGTGCTCCAGATGTGGCCTCACCAGGGCTGAGCAGAGGGGCAGGATCACCTCCCTCGACCTGCTGGAGACGCTCCTCTTAATGCACCCCAGGACCCCATTGGCCTTCTTGGCCACGAGGGCACACTGCTCATGGTCAACCTGTCGTCCACCATGACGGCCAGGTCATTCTCTGCAGAGCTGCTCTCCAGCAGGTCGGTCCCCAGCCTGTCTGGGGTTGTTTCTCCCCAGGAGACCTCACGTCAAAGTACTTGGCTGAAAAAGGGAAGAAACTTCAGTAGTTAATCACTTATGAGCTAGATAAGAAGGGTAACATGAACTTCCCAATGAAAAGGATGCCCTTCAAACAATGCAGACTACCATCCTACTGCTAGAACTGTTGAAGGTTTCATAAATGATCTAAAATGCTCCTTTCTGCAGAGAAGGAAAAGGCTTTGCTTATAACTCTGACCATTGTGGCTACGCTCTTTCAGTACATTCAACTCATGTCTTGATTTGCATTACCAGACAGGTATTGATCATTGAGAGAGCACACACAGAAAACACAAACAAGGAGAAAGGAAACAAGCCACTTTCTGGCAGCACTCAGCAGGGAGGAAAGAAAAAAAAAAAAGACCTTGAGCAGTTTCGCTTGGGACTTTAAGAACTTTCCTGGGATTCATAACTTGGCCAAATAAGGCAGTCTAAAGCAATACCCAGGGCAATATGACTGAAAACCTAAGCGGCCCATTTGGACTTCAGGAAAGGCTGTGTTCATAGTGAAGAACTAGAGGTTGCTGCAGGACCTGCAGTAGCTGCAGCACACACAACCTCTCCCAGAGCTTTGATCATGTGAAGAATTCCATTCGGCAGAGGGCGGATGAATGTGCACACATGTGCAAGAGCAAGAACAGAAAATTAATGCAGAACAGCATCGCTCTACATTCACTCTTAGTTTTGTTTGTTCTCCAGCCCATCTTCCGTTCTCTTCAGTAAACTTTGTAACTAAATTTTAGTATACTAACGCCATAAAAAATAAGGTAATGAACCATGCAACAGATGCATGTTTGTCCTTTACTTTCAAAGGACTGACTAAAAAGAAAATCATGAGTTTATATTGCCAGGAGATTTCATAGAGTCACATAAATTTGTGTTTGTACATGATTCACAAACAGAACTTGCTGAAAAGGTATTCTTACACACAGTTCTGGCAAAGCACAACAAATCAATTTGAAATAAACATATCTAATGTCACAACCTGCACCGAAAACATTTAATGAGCATAATTATTTTTGAAAAAATAACAGATGCTTTAGGACTGATTTTTTTCCTTGCTTTGTAGCAAGGGCCCTATTTTCAAGCATTGAAAATAAACTCAAGGGCTGATTCAAATTGGGATTATTTACATAGGGCTGTTCTACTAACTGTATTCTGAACTAAATGCAGCACTGAAGGGATATTCTGTCACAAATAATACATCAATTTGTGGATCAGCAAGGCTGTTATGCAACATATCCATCTGTGATTTGTCTGCTGGCTTTGACTGCTTGCCTTGGGAAAGCTGAACAAGTCCAGTTCAAACACTAATCTCATCAAACATCCTAGCTCTGTACTTAAAAGGCTTTCTTATTCTTTAAATAAGTATCCTGTTTGTATGGCACTTACCTGCCTCACCTGGCTTAAGAAGACTAAAGTCAAACATTGAATTCCTGGCATTACAGCACCCATTACTTCACCTGTGGAACTACAAATCCAGGATGAGACAAAATCCCACTTTTCCAAAGAAACTCAATACAAAATCTAAATGGGTGGTGAAAACAAGGGTTCATCCTTGCCAGCTTTCCTCTGTCTGACTCCTCATCCACAGTAACCCCTGATGACTGAGCATCTTTATTTCAGCTTCACAGCACAGGTCCTAGCTCAGAAGAAAGAAGAGGAAACTGCAGCCTCTTCCTCCCATGGCTCATCACCTTCACACTCGGTCCAATAAAGTTGCCATTGGTTTAAAATTGCCTTGTTTCTGTGCCCTTGTCATCCTTACCAACAATTGCATTACCTGTTTGTACCTGATTTACTTATATTTAGATAAAACCACACCTAACTAGTACATAGCCCTTAGTCAAAGAAGAATATTTATAAAACATAGGCTTTTAAATGGACAGTGTTAATACATATGCACAATAAAATATATGAAAAACATGAAAAAAAACTTTGGCCAATTCCTGTAACTCACACTTCCCCCACCACATCTAACTCCAAGCAACATCTTTAAAACACATATAAATGTTTATATATTGATATGAGAAAGGGCTATTTTAACATTAGGTCACATTAGGTAACATAGATCTATGCTCTAATGTGTATGTGGCCTATTTCAATACCCATACAATATGAATTTTAGTAGATAGGCATTATTTCAATATTCAGGTTCAGATGAGCACATTTAAACCACCTGATGATAGAGGAACATTGTCTCTTGAAAACATCAGGTTTAAAATATTTCAGAAAAATCAGAAGAAAACAAAATTATCCTGCTACATGTGTGTTTATAGTCCCGCTTTTCAGTTACCATACAACCCAGCAGCTTGGAAAGACTTTTTTTTTCAGAAAACACTAAAGCAGCAACTTTCCAAAAACAAAGAAAAAAGGAAAATTGTTGTATTCGCTGCAATCACACAATGTGACTGTTCTCTTCAATCAGAAGCAGAGAAAAACTAGTTTCACACTTTAGCCCACAGAACACCTGAGTTATACAAGGAAGCAGCAAAGTTTAGCATAGCTTCACTGAAGTATTATTGCCACGGTGAATAGTTAAGATTTTATAATGCAAATATAGTAATCAAAAATAAATATAGTCTTATCTTATTTTCTTTCCATTTTTATTACTCAAGAAGGTCATTTCTCAGTTGATTTTTAAGTTATTGTTATTCAAAACCACAGAAGATTCACTGAAGAATGCTATCCTGTTTTAAACGGATCCTGCACAAAAAAAGTCCAGCAAGCAGATGCCATGTTTGGAGGTTATTAAGATGTAAATTTAGCTGGGAGGACACAACCATGGAAGAAATGTATTTTATCTCATGATTTCTTCTGGTAAACTGAATAGGTTTTGTTCCCAAATCTGTGGCCAATGTTTATTTTTCCAGATGAAAGAACGGAATTTAACCCAAGCCTCACTTCAAATTCTGTGACCAGAAGAGTTTTGTTTGTTTGTTTTTATAAGTGAGCATCTTGAGAAGCTTTTTGGCATCCAGAATTCTAACCAAACTCTTAAAAGCAAGTTTTAAAATGAGTATCCACTTTCCACTTAATCTGTGAAGCTGTATAAATTAATCAAATGACAAATACTTTAATCATGTTTTTTAAGTAATTGACAAAGCTATCTCTATGAAAGCTGTGGCTTGCACTGTTTCTTCCAGCAGAGGGAAGTCATTTATCATGTTCAAGTTGTGTTTCACAATGTTACATGGGAAAGCTGTACATATAGACTGGAGGATTTCATCTGACTTAACAGACTGCCTTTTTGCCATGTCACACTTGGGAGAATTTTGTTTCAGCATCTCACAACTCTGTGTTACTAAATAACAAGTAGATATAAAAAGAGGGTAACTTTTTTTCTACATTCACACTTCCGATTTATTTTATGAAATTATATTCTATCTTTTCAATCACTTAGTCGAGATAAAACTTGACAAGATTAAACTTAACAAGTTGATCTACATCTTGTTAACATGCAGTAACAATTGATTATATAACACTTCTTAAAACTCACTTGTAGATGTGACAAGAATGTAGTTTTTAGGAGAAAGAGAAAATAAATATCTGCTATACTCAGAAATCAGCTAACAATCCTGCTGATTTGCTACCTGATTTCATTTCCATTAATTTTCCACAGGAAAAATTCCTAGCTGGGAATGCACAGGACTTAACAAGAAGTTTCTGCAATGAATTTCCTCCTTCATCCAAGTGATCTTTTTTCCTCTGAAGTTTTTATTAAAAAATGTGCTAAAGTTAATGGTCTTGTGCATGTCTGGCTATTCTACGCCTTGTGAAAAGAACCGAAAAGTAGAGGTACTCTCTTTGAGAAGTCCTTGGAATATAAAAATCAGATTCTGAAATACTGAAAGAAAAAGGAATATACACACACACACACACAATTATTTTACTTTTTATTCTATTTGCCTGTTAAACTCAGCTCATACCAATAATATTACCAAAAGTCATACTTTCTTTTTCTCTAGAACAGAATCTCAATCCACTTAGGAAAGCAGTCCCTAATCAGTATTTAGGCATAGAATTAAAATGCATATTTTTTTTTACTTTTGCCCCTATAAAAGGGAGCATGATGACTTGCTTTATTTTTCTTTTGCTTAGAAAATGGAATGTAGGATAAAACAATAATTAAATAGAAAAATTATCTCACATTTCCAAAAAACACTTCCATTAAAACTCAGTTCTGAAAACTGCACATTGGAAACAGCCACGTACAAATGTACATAACAGATGACTTTTTTTTTTTAAATAGGTTTCTAAAGGAAAGCTGCAGAAATATCCAACAACTGAACAGGAACACAAGCTGAAATACATCTGCACAGCACAACACAGCGGAGTATAGAGATAATCAAGTCAACTTCAAGTGAACTAGTATGGATATCTATGGTTAGGATATTTATGCAGAGTAAAATACTTCACTTTTTCCATCCTGAAGTAACTTTTTCCATCCTACCAGTAGGAGGTGAACTAGTCCTTAACTCTGCATTGTATTCAATCTGCACTTAAACTGATGTCGAATTTACAGACTAGGCTCTCCCTCATATAAAACTCCTGAAATATCCAGTAAATGTGCAAATAAATCTGAGAAGAACAAGACAGACAATTCTGAAAACAACGTGTACCTAATGTGTGGTGCTAGCCCTTCCCAGTTCAAGGTTTCAAGGCAACAAACTATTCAGTGTGTAAATATGCAAAACAAAACTGGTAGTTTTTCTCCTACTCTTCCTCAGTCTTGTCTTCTCCCCCCTTACCTGTATCATGCAATGTTGGAAAACATAAAGTACACTACATACAAAATATTCAGAATGCTATAGTAACAAATTTAGGACATCCATGCCCATATTTCTTTGGTCTTTAAATGTAGTAAAATATTGCCTCCAGCAAGACTAATTCAGTTTCCTGGGAACAAAAAGTATGTAGTTCAGAGCACTGATTATTCTCACTTTTCTGCAAGCCACTTGCAGTCACACCTGATTTGTAGTTTCTATGCACTTCCTTGCCTACCATAATTGAGGGATGCTTTTTGGTTGCAGCTCTGAAATCAATTTTCTATCCTTACCAGTGCTTGCACGAGAGCAGGACTACATCTCCCAATGCTCAAAAGCCCAGTATTTTAACCTCAGTGCCTGGAACTGAGTGCTTGTCAGTGCAGCACACGATGCTGCTCCTTCTTGTAGCTTTGTATGGAGAAAAGAGAATTTGTGTCAAGATGCAAATGTGAGGAGTCTTTCTACAGTGCAAAACAAATGCTGCCTAAAGCATACGGTATATTTTACAGACCATTGTGATAAGCAGTAAGATGCATTATTATAATGCAAAAAAAAGAATTACTTTTTTTTCAGGATTTTTGACGCAATGAAACTTATATACACTACGGTGAACTTCAGTTAGAAGAGCGTTGAGAAATAAGCGTAAAGTTGGCTGACACACAGGGTCAGATTCAGTTCCCATTTAAGACATTTCTGTGTCTGTATATGGACTAAGTGCTCCAAGTCCCATAGCAAGAACCTACATTAGATATCTGCACTCTAGTACCTCTATGCAAAGGAAAAGCCCATGTATATTAAGCTTTCCAGAATCAAAATCATTCTAATACATTTAATCAACAACTTTTAAATGCCCTTGCTGCTGATTGATAAGTTTAATCATGGTCTACAATAGCATTCTTAAAATATATACTATTAGGCTGTAGTATTTAGCTCTTTCCAGTAAACCTCCTGAAGTACAGGAAGGGTATCACAGTCCTGATTTTGCACATGAGAAGATAGTGGCAAAGGAGTGAAGGAGTTTGTCCAGAACCAGCCATCAATTCAAGTGCAAGCCCTAGGAGGGATGCCCCTTCGTCTGGATCCCTGATGCCCATGGACCTGCCGTATAAGCAACTTTTCTCAAGAGGATTTTCCAAAACAATTAATGAGCTACCTCAGTGAAGCCAAGGTACAAGTTTGCCTCAACATTTTCAAGTCGCGGGTTTATTTTTGAATGGAAGATGGTTGTTATCTTGAAGATTAAGTTCATCCTTGCGCACAGCTGTATGTTAAGTGCTTCAAAATACTGGAAACTCCACAGTATTTGTTGAACATTATGAGCTTTGTTCAGTGGATATATGGGTTTGGTAACACTGCAAACATTTTGAATTCACCCCTGATATTTTGGCACTACTCCCATTCACAGCATTAAACTAAAAGATTACTATTTTGCAAGTACCCAAGCTAGCATGGCACACAATTTGCTCGCTACAGACAACCTTGACAATAAGGAAACAGGCTGTCTCACTGCAAGCCCTACTCTCTATTTCACTAATGCACAGGGAGTGGGAAAGGGACAGGGAAAACAGGCAGGCTTCCCCATTGAAGCATTTTATGGTCACAGAAAGCTCTCTACATGCTGGCCATGTTTTCAGTAGATCTTCATAATGACAAACAACAACAAAAAGCGGGCAAAAAAAGTTGTTACTTCATTTCTCATAAATATTGAGAATATAAGAGTTAAACTAAACTCAGTAGCAATTCTGTTTCCAGTAGCAAATCCTTCCTTTTTTTTCATACTGCTATTTTTAAAGGTGACGAAAATACTGATTCAGTTTTTATTTTATCTTCCATGGGGATTCCTGTACTACCATATGCACACGACTTTCTCACCCTGAGAAGAGGAGAAGTAGTGTGGCATTAATGTATTCGCACTGGCTGCTGTTTAAAGAAATTACGATTTTCTAATTGGACAACTTTCTGGGTGAACATACCAGTAAAAACAGTTTGGCCTTTGTATTGAGTTACTTCACTCCGCAGCACCCTCTTTAGTATCTCCAAGCTCCAGATGAAATGTTCTATTGTCTGTTCGCTTTAGGGGGACACAGCCAGATTCACAAACAACATTTGAAACGGGGATGAACAGGGCATAGCTCAGACTCTACTTGTATTTAACCTCTTGTTTCCCTTCATTTGTATTGCTCACTGTTCTACAGCTTACGGTGCTCACAGAAAGAAAACAGATGAGGTTTCCTGACAGTGAGCAATAATTAAGGCTTTTGAAATACTGAAGTTTGCCCTATCCTCATCTCAGAGAGGGTTATGCTGAGGGATACATATACATATATATATATATATATATATATATATATACACACACACACATAAGTATATATACGAGTCTCTGTGACAAACCAAAATAAGGTCAAACATTTATCCTGTGTTCTGCTTTTCAGAAAGGTCCCATAATATTTTACAAATGCCAGACAAAATTCTGGTCTCACCAACTGCAAGGCAAATCTCAACCTAGTATTTTAATCTTTGGGAAAATCTGTTATGTACTTTGGAGGAGAATAGTACTGCATGTACATGCACAAATCCACCAACCCACCTCTCTACCACAGGCAAGCACCAAGCAAAGTATTGGAGCAACAGCTCCTAGTTACTGTATTTGATTCACTTTAAATGGTTGCTCTGCCCCACTTGCAAAATGGCTTGAACACTGTGAGAAAATCAGACTGGATCTTCAGCCATTGTAGGCAGTCAACTTCCTTCATGAGCGAGGCAGAGTTTTTAATCTGATCTTACTTTTTAACATGGATCTTTAAACCCTAATCGACTTACATTCAACTTATTCATGTTCCTGAAAACACTGAATGACAAAATACACTAGTTCTCAAATAATACTTTCTCATGGCTTATTTAAAAGCAAACAAATACATAACACTCTAGTGAGTCTATACTTGCCTTCTAGAAATATAAGAATATGAGGCTTTTTGCTAATAGTTCAAGCTTTATATTTAAACTCTCTTTACCAATGAGAACCCAGTTCAAGGGTGGAATAATACACTCTTGTCAATGCTAAACTGCACCTAAGCAAGAAATAGATACACATATATATATACACACACACACCCCCCGTAGGTCTGCATCATCCATGTTCCATCAAAAAGCAAGTCAGTTTTTGTTGCTGAAAACCAGAAGCACAAAAAAAAATAGGGAATGGAAAAAGAAAAAAAAAAAAATACGGAACCGATAGGCAAGGATGTGCTTATCCTGTTGGGCACAAAGTCCTGACATTTTCTATCAACGTAGTGAAAGCAAAATACAGAGTTCGCTCCTCTTTGTTTTTTCCCTGATGTTTGATTTTATGTAGCAGGCACTCTCGTTGCTCTTTCCATAATTCATAGCGCAGTGCCTGTCGCTGAGCTCAGGGAGGGAGCTCGGGGAATGTTAATCACAAGGGAGCGGAGCTGGCACAGCTACAGCAGGCGAGAGCCCTCCCCAGCATGCTCACGCCCAGCGGGACACATCAGGATGACACAAGCTCGCTGGGCCATGCGCTCCATGCGTTCTCTCTCGCATGGCTCTTCCCAAACAAGACCATTACATTCAGATATTCCTGCTAGTAGAAGGAGCTGCTGCTGTATCCAGGGGGTTTGGTCCCATTAGGTGTGTCACAACTCTGGCACCCACACAAAAGAACTCGTTTCTTCTATCTAAAGAAGAATGAAGCTGCATGGTTAGCAGCTCAGTTCAATAAATAACAAATAAAATAAAAGACATGCCTTTGAATAAAACCCACAAATACTTTTCAAAGGAATGCTGAGACCTTTTACTTGATTTTCATCGTTCATTTTTGTGACCTTTTGCTTGCAAAACCACTCTCAAAATCAAGTCTCACCAACATTAGGGCAACTGTATTTGAAAAACAAAATGTTTATGTAGCTGTGTTATCAACCTCTCCTCTCTCTAACACCGTGTTTCCAGTTAGTCATCAGACACTTCAGGTACAGATACAAAAATGCACAGCACAGGTGAGTAGGCAGAGCCTATTAATGATGGATAACTAAGCAGTTAATAAAAAGCCTAGAAACAGAAATAATATATTGGAATATAATTCTCAGGGAGTAATTTTGATCCTAATGTGCCTTGCTAACTATTCCTGAACAGGACAGCTCCACTTGTTTATTCTTACAAGTACACTAGCTCAGACCCGTAACAAACTTAACCTCAGTGAGCCTACGAAGTACATAAAAATATTAACAAGTTCAGATAGAACTAATACATATTCTTCAATAAGTTAATGTTGTTATTTTGCTTCAGAAGTTTACAAAATTGCAGATGTGAGTAAAAAAACACAGCTCAGGTGCCCCATACAGCTGAAATACCACTTAGCAAAACAAAATGGGAAGCACCTCTCCCTCTCATTTCACCTGCGATGTATAACTTATCCATAAAAGGCCAGGTTTCTTCCTCCCTTATGAGTAGGAACATGCTACATAAATCCAGATTGTATAGAATGAAATAAGAATACATTCATAGAAGAAATATATTCTGAGAAGGGTTAAAAACTTCAGCATGTATGCCTCTTACAGACACAAAATCCCTTCTGTAATTTCCATGTATTAGAGACACAGATGTTTAAAAAAAAGTAAGGATTATATGTATTATTTTCTATCCTTCAGCAAAAGCCAGGTGTTGCAGTTACTCTGAAGCCAATTGTGCAGGAGCTTTTATAAAAAAACAAGATAAATCAACATGCCTACCCAAAGCTAAGTGAAGTACTTTTAATGTGCAATACTTCATCTCTTGCCTTGTAAAAATCAAACCTCAAAGTTTCTGTTCAGTGTAAGAATGACAGAATAGGCTCTCAGAAGGTTACAGGCTTGCTAGTCATAGTTCTCAATTAGTGGATTTTCTTGGTTTCAAATTGATTGTTGAGCTCTGCTACCTAAAATCCTTAGCATAGATTTAGACGTGTCTCTGTTTGAAGGAAAAGTGCATACAGTGGATTCTTGGTAATGCAAGAAAAGTTCTACACACAGAAACCTACACAAAAGAATGACATGGAAATTAAAACAGGAGTCTGAAGAAGATCACATCTCTTTAGACTAACAGAAAAAAATCAACATGACAAGAAAACAAATATAAACAAGACACAAAACCAGTAAATCTGGCAATAATGACACAGTAATGTGAGAAATGTGAGAACAAGATGCTCCTTAATGCTAATAGTATATTGGAAAATGTTACAGCGTAATCTTAACTCTGAAGCCAAGTGTTGCAGGTGTCTCTCATCTAGGCTTGAAGGGGAAGCAACAGAAAGCCCCTTGCTGCCTGAGAAGTGGAACAGCTGAAGCGGGTACCCTGACAAGATATGGGGAAACAATTTAGGGAGAGAGGTGCTCTTGCACAAAAGCAGGATCTACCATGACGAGCGACTGCAGAAATCAGTACCACTGCACACCAGAAGCAGCAGATAGGAGGCTGGCTAAGCGTTTTATTTGGTACACCTTAGTACTGAAAAGAGCAAGAATTTTAAACGAGTTCACCACCATTAATGTTACTGAGAGATGCACAGCTCCTTTAGTCCAGTGATTGTCCTAACTGGGTATCTTCAACACTGACTGCTCCCTTGGGCCTGAGACAAATTATAGCCCAGGAAAACAAAAAGCAGCAGTGTGTGCATAAAGCCTCCAGTCTTTGAATCTCCTTTCACTGCAAGGAATCCTGCCCAGAAGTGCCTAAACATCTGCACATTGATGCACTCAAGATTTCAGAGAGCAAGAAACAGACAGCAAGCCAAAATATTTCTTCTGATCCAAGTTTAGATTTTGAATCTTATAAATAGACTTTGTATAATAATAAACGGTTCTGAAATCTCCCATGTAAACATAAACTACCAGGCAATTAGCCCCTGGATCCAAAATTGGTGGCTTTATCACACTACACACATACTTCTTCAGAGCCTCCTTCTTCTCCCCCCTCTTCCTGCCCCATCAAAAAAAGCTGCTTTAAATTAGTCTGGACAAAGCCCAAGAAGAAAGTGAAAGTTTAAACGAAACCCTAGATCTCTCCATCTCACTACACTGCCCCTCTCTGCCAAAGTAAGCACGAACAAACACACCAGTAGAGCTCTTGCTTCATAAAAGTAATTTTAGATACGTAACTTAGAAATAAACCTTTTTATTTGAAGAAAAGCTTTCCCTGCATCTCCAAGCAGCCCCAGCGAATGAATTAATGTAAGGTAGTGACTAATGCCATGAAGTTTTAGTCTTTAGCGTTTGAGAAGCTTCTCCAAGCAAAAATATATAAATGAAATAATAAATGAAATATAGAAAATCCTAGCAACAAAGTCAAAACACAGTAACTTGAGCATATTCGTCTTGGTACAATCCAGTCATTACAATCCAGGACATCTTTCTTCTATAAAGCAGTAGACAAAACCTGTTGTGATTATTTCTGTTGACTGTTGCACTAAAACTTGCATACAACAAACTATGTGAAGGACCTGTATCTCTGCTTCTTTCAAAAGTGCAGAATGATTCCCACTTTGATAGTCAAGTTGATATTCTCACTTTAATTAATCATAAACAGTCCTAAGCCATAAAATTGAGGCTTGACAGGCACATCTTAACCACTTGCAAAAGCCAGTGTGCACCCCGAAGTGTAGAGATGCCCTCAAGCTTTAAGAGAGGCTTTAGGGGAGATCAGGGAGAAGCAGAACAAGGGAGGTTGTGCTACCCACCCAGAGCTTCATATAGGCAAGTTCATGAATAATATGCAAAAGAGAGACATGAAGCAACCTGTTAAGAGGTCAGATGGTACAGAAGTGATTACAGACTTGGGTCTTTATTGCTAAAAGCCTGAAAACGAGAGGAGACTGCTGTAAAATGAGTGGTGACTTCGAGAGGAGCTAAGCAGTGGAAGGCCAAATGATTCTTAACAGAATGATTACTAAGTTTAAGTGAAAAAAGAGGAAAAAAAAAAAAAAAAAGGAAAACTGTCCCAAATAAATGAAAGTGTAGCAGAGTAGGATAGGAAAAACAAGCTAAAGAGATTGTGAAGGGTAAATAGTGAAGTGGCCACGGTGCATGAGGAGAAGGCACCTGCAGCAAAGTGCCTTGAGGGGTACAGAGCCTGTGGTAGCCAGGAGGGAGTCAGTCCCTCCTGGACTGAGCCAAGGGTGATGTGACAGCCGGCTGGCAATGACAGAGCAAGAGCAGGCGCAACACAGGCCTGGTGAGGAACAGAGAAGTCCAATCACCATGAAGAACAGTCATCATCCCTGATCTGGGAACGTCAGCTGATACACTCCCAGACTGCTGACTGAAATCAGCCATCAGTAGGACGGAGGTAGAAAAGATATGGAGTCACTAAAAAAAATTTGTAAATATTTGTGGGTAAAGCACAAGGGACCTCAGACTAGGACAGGATTTCAGAAGACCTTGATAAACTGAGGAATCCAGTTCCCCACCAGCTACATAATTTCTCTGCTTGCACAACTTCATTCTAAGGAAGAGGTTTTCTTCTACTTGGCAGTGAAGCATTATAAAGTATTAGTAATAAAAAAGGGGAAAGAAAATCAGCATAGTTCTTGTGCTGCACTGGTCTAACAGGGAAAAATCACCAATCCACCAAAACATAACTTTTGTCAATTGTATAAAAAAGGCTTTAAAGTAGAACCAAGGTATTGGCCCGTTTTAAGAATGCTTCTTGCACAGTTACAGACACCAAAATCAAGATAATGCTAACTCTGCTCTACTAAGCTCCTCCTGCCCGTTACATCTGTTATAAAAAGCTCCATCTACTTTGGTTGAATATAGCTATTCTGGTTGCAATATGTTAAGTTAATACTTTATTTTGGGAGTCTCATTAATCCTTGTTGTTAGATAAACAGTAGACAAAGACTACAGGATGGGAATGTCATTTCAGACTGTCGCATTGGTTATTAAATCCAAGGTTTTCTTTTGCTAAGCAATGCTTTTAAAAAAAAATCTATGGAATAGATAAAATGGAATAAAGTAGCTCCACTTCCTTTGTACTATGTAAGAGTTTATTAGACAGTGATCTGAGTCATTTAAACATTTTCATGCCATGCAATTCTTGTGTGAGGGTTCTTAGCTTGGACAGTCATGCTAAAAACAAAACTGAAACAGTATTATTGTTTTACTTATATAAGTAAATTATATTTACTTTTATTTACTTATATACTTATATTTACTTATATTGTTACTTATATTGGTAAATAAGACATAAGAACCAGTGATAGCGTATGGAAACATTTTTATTACAGTAGTTGCGAAGACACCAGGAATAGCTCGTTTTAAGTCTCCTAGAAGTTATTTTTCAGCAAATTAATCCCAAAACATTCTATTAAGTATTCTCTCTTGGATGCTTCTTCAGTGTACATTTTATAGCATGACTGAATTTGCAGATATATGGGAATAGGAGATGCAGCAAACCAAGATCTGAATAGGCTAAAAGTAACCTGGGAAAATCAGAGCAACAAGAGTCGCACTAATACAGATGAGAAATGGCCTGATGCACAATTTTTTTTTGTAACATCCACACTTGAGAAGAGATTCTTCCTCTTCTCTCTTAAGTCTCTAGCCTTAAGATAATGTAAGGGAAAGAAAAAAAAATCTACTTCACTGTAACATGCATATTACATAATTTAGCAATGAACTGAGATACACAAAATCTGCAAACTTCCAAAGTAGAGCATTTATAAGCTTTTTTGTAACAGAAAAATGTTTTGAAGAGCGCAAAACCTGTTAGCAAGTAACAGAACACAAATCTGCATCAGGAAACACAGTTCTCACTGAAAAGCCCCTGTGGTAGTGATTAACAGCCCAGCGCTTTATTTCCTCTGATGAAGGCAACCCCCTGAGCATGGGCAGCCTGGACAAGCAGTCATGCTCTGGCTTTTCCCAGCAGGAGGTACCAATCCAACATGGCAGCAGGATCTGCTCTCCAATGCCCAGCACCCCGAGGGATCTCCCAGGGCAGAGGAGTCTTCACGCAGGCCAGGCAGGCGCCCTCACAACCAGCCCCCAGAGCACCCATGTCCTAGGCACCAAAGCACCTCCCTCTACCTCTTGCATCTTCCTCAGTAATAAGTGGAGTTTGTCTAAGGTGATGTAACAGCGGCCCGACTGAGCAAGTGGGTCACGGCTCTAGGCCCTGCCTCTCCAGTTCCACGGCTCATGCCAGTCCTCAGCAACAACAGTTCATAAAGATTCATTGTGAATTGTAAAGTAACCTTATTAATAAAGGAACCCAACCTTTCCAGCTACTCCAAAAAACTTTTAAACAAATTCACTTTGGCCCAGACATTTGCAGATTTGGTTTCAACCCAGAGAGATGGGTGGGTTGTTTATATGGAGTATTTCATCTAAATCTGTTTGGCAGTTTTTGCGTTCCACATTTATAAAAACAAACCTCCTTGCCCATATGTTATACTCTAAAATTTTATGTACATTTAAATACACAGTGACTCAAAGCAACTTGCTTATTTACCCCAGCCTAAAGAACCCAAGGAGAATAACTACATTTGGAAGAACCAGTGGAATAACTCTGGAGTCTAAGTTGTGACCATCCATCCTCACAGGAGCAGGCAGAAGGATTTCCAGAGGCTATGGAAGAGGACAGAGCTTGTGGAAAGCCACCAGCTCCCTCTTAGCCCTTCAGAGTTCACCACATGCATGTTTGGCCAGTAAAAGCAATTGCTTTGCAGCTCCTTTCTTTAACTCCACTCTGCTAGAAGCCACAGTGCTATTTTAGTAGCTGAAATGAGGCTTTGGCTGCTGCTTGTAACCTTTGCCACAAACAATCTCGGATTCTGAACAAGATGATTCTCCACAGGTACTTGCTTTGGTGGTTTGTATTTAAAGTAATTAATTTATATACATTGCTTTTTGTCTGCAGTTTCTTTTCATGTGGTATATGCCAAGAGCTTAATTTAATCCTACACAAAACACTTAAGCCCATGAAACTATACAAAAATTCCATACATACGATCCAGGAACAACGCTGGGGTCAAAAAGTAGTATTTGTAAGGATTCAGGGCTGCTCATCAGCTGTGCAAACCAAAGGCTTTTATTCTTTCTTAAAAATAAATTTAATTAAAAAAAAATTAATAGCCTGAAAAACTGACATACCATAAGAAGGAAAGTTTTTACCATGAGGGTAGGGGCCTGGAGAAGTTGTGGAATTTCCAACCTTGCCAGTGATTCAGATCACAACTAGCCGAGGGTGGCAGCAACCTGCTTGGTGGGGGCCACTTCAGGCAGGAGGTTGGACCAGGCAAGAGCCTGGTCTGACGTACCTCTCATTCTACCTGATTCCAAGATTCTGTAAAACACATCACAAAACTCAGTGATGGGGAGTTAAATTCTACTATAGGACGTTCTGATTTTAAAACAGTATCACCAGTCATTGGAGCTAGAGTTTCTGTGGATTCTCCTTCCCTTGTGTTTTTTTCAAATAGGAGTATACATTTTCACATGAGGGATGTGGTATTTTGTTTCGGTTTTATATTGAAGATTTTTCTTCTGCTTTTCAGCTCGACTTTGAGGTGGAATTTCCAATTTCCAAGTGATAAAAGCAGCATAAAAGCAGGAGAAGATGGTGCTTAGGAAACTGAATTAGTAGGAGGGCAGAGATGGGATTCAGGAATTCTCTATTTCTAATTCTTACACAGTTCCTGCCTTACCGTGTGGACATCTCCTGATGCCCCACTTTTTGAACATCCTTAAAGTGGGATTGGTTACTATTCTCTGTTATTTTAATATATACTAATGCACCATATATGCTAATACAGCCCCACATCACAAAAATGCCTTCCTAAGTGTTATTAGAATCAGCACAGTTACTACCTCGGACAAACTACTGAGGACATGACAAATTCTTAAGATATCAGCATCTAATTTCATCTTTCCCCAAAATAAACTGCCATCTCCCTACGCATGCACAAAGTTCAATTATAAAACAGAAAATATCTTCTGTTTTATCTTATACACCACACCAATAAGATGCATTGCAGAATAAGTACCAAATATTAAAAAAATATGGACAAGAAAAAGTACACAGGAATTTATTCTTTTCAGATCTACTTAGCAAAATTGCAACCGGATAACACATCTGAAAACACACAGTAGGAAATGATCTTTCACTTTTATGGAGACAGAGCTGTTGATTAAATCATCCTCTAAATTCAAGCAATTCCCATACAGAACCACTACAGCACCTTTGTGAGGAGAAAACAGGAATCATTTCTGTGACTCATCTAAGGCACTTCAAACTACGGGCTTTTCAAACATTCATTCACAAGGAACTGGGTGCATATGTGTGTGCATATGTGTGTGTGCATTTAGCTATAAAAATTGGAGCTTCATCACCATCACTAGTTTGCAGTGAGTGTTTCGCGAGGTTGCCAAAAACTACCTCACTGCCCCAGCCTTCAACTGAACAGTCATGGCGTTTCAAAGCTGAACATATGGCTGGTTGCCAGTAACCCCCATACTTCCCTTTGAGCACAAAACAACGCGCAGCCTTTACACCTTCTGTAAACAAACTGGGCTGGAAGCACTGAGCATGGCAAATGTGTCTCTGCTTCCAGGTGCGCTTCTCTGGAAAGCAAACATGGGCACTTAGGGGAGCACAGAGGGAAGGAGACAGGTAAAAGGAGCAACTAAACTATATTTAACATTTACAGCTATCCTAGGTTACAGATATTAACTATCAGAGTGAAAAACAAGAGAAGCTGGCCTTCTTCTAAGCTCCAACCACTCAACATAAATATACATTTCAAAACAAACAAAAAACACTAGTTTTGAATTGCAGAGTTAGCAGTGATTATAGTAAGATTTGGTGTTGCAAGTGAACAACGGATATGGTTTCTCTAAACGGGTGTTAGTACCACCCTGAGTGAACAACAGTGGCACTTCTGGGCTTCCAGCCACACATGAGCAACAACAGTTTGGGTTAGGTCCAACTAAGCCCATACAATGTGGAAAACATTACACTCCCTTTCCTACGAATCAAAGACTAGATGCAGGTTTCAGAACCTGTTACTTCTGTTACCATTTGAGAAGTGGTAGTAGATTTAGTAGATCTACCACTAGTAGATTTGCCTGTCTATTCTACTCACTAACCTCACATAATGTTCAATCTGAGCAACTAAGGAGCTTGTGTAATCTTCTATTTTACCTTTTATGTTAAAACTGAAGACCTGCAGTAAAGGAAGGAAAAAAAAAAAAAAAAAAAAAAACACATAAATGTAGATGCTTAAATGTAGATGCTCAGCAGGATTTAGGATCCACAGATTCCTCACAGAGAACATAAAGGAACCAAGCATCTGAAGTTGTGCTTGTGATGTTCCCTAGAGCTCTGCCACAATCAGGGTCAGGGCAAGAAGTAACAGATGGAAAAAGGAATGAAGTAGGTTTTGGTTCAAACTGTAAACAAAAGTCTGTCAGGAGAAATATCTGAACCCTGGAACCAACTACCCTGTAGATCGATGGGCTGTCAATAATTAACATTTTTTTTAGAATAGGCTAGAAAAACAGTTATTAAAGAGTATATATGGACCTCATCATGTATGCACCACATATGTAGTCTGTGAAGGGCCTCACAGACTTGTTTTTATTGTTTCACTTCTTTAACTCAAAAAATACCATTATCTACTACATTAATTGCTCCTAGACAACATCTCTGTGGCAATACTGGTTAAGCTCCAGTTTAAGTATAGTTAAGTATAACAAGTGAGCAATTATTTGACATAGATGACAATACAGGAAATCCTCCAACAGACCAGAAGTAAAACATGCAGCCATGCATCTCTTAAAAGGAAGAGTTTGGAAGAGTACTCAGCATATTTTAAAACAGAACATGGCACAAGTTTAAGGTTGTTCAAAATGCATTTAAATATTTTCAATTAAAATTATAGCAATTCTATCAACAAAAAAAGGCTCAGTAGTAATGACAACATACATGTAAATATATATCTACACATAAATTTATGCACATATATTTCCAGAAAAGTCTCTGCCAGTCACAGCACAGCTTTCCCTAGTGCCTTTTAAACACCCCACAACTTCACGTGACTGTCAGGGGCACTGCAGGTGACACGACAGCCCTGACAGTGGCGCATAAGAGGAGACCCCAGCGTGGCCCCGGCGCAGCAGCACCGAGGCCATGCAGCTCATGCCTTAGCAGAGCTGCACGAGGTGGACCTTGCCCTCCTGCAAAAGGCTCTTGTGAACTCTACGCTGGAGCAGAGGTAACTAAGCATGTTTGTACTGTGTAACTGAAGACAGTGAAAAGAGCTCATCAGAGCTCACAACACATGGCAGGCTCAGGAACAGGGAAAATTGGCCACCTGGTTTTAATGGTTGCTCTCTAGTCTTTTTGGTCACTTGGCTTTTTTTTATGTATTTTTTTAAACTAGCAAGGTAAGTTGCTTCAGTCTGGCTCTTTCTCCAGGCTGTTCTGTTTACAGCAATCAGGAACAATTTGTCTGTCACCGCTTATAGAAAGAACACAACTTGTTTGTTGTTTGTGGTCTCGCCACAGGGGTTACTCAGCGAGCTTTAATCGTCCTGTTTGTGATGTAGTGCTTCGCAGAAACATATCCTGGCACGTATATGCAGCTGCCTTGGCTTACAGCGTGTTGCTGCTCTCAGCTACCTCACAGAGCATGGAAGAACCATACCATAGAGCAAAACAGATAAGAACTCTGGCCTGTTGCTCGCTGCTTAAATAAAGAGTCTCCTTTTCCCCTCCAGAAACAAAAGTTACCTATAAGCAGCATATACAACAAACGTTGATGATTTTGCAAAAATAGGAGAAGTGGTGCCTGTGTTTAAGTATTTAGTTAGGCAGATTGGCTGTTGGCTAAACTACTTCCTTCCCGCCATGACACTGAGCTGCTTCTAGCAGCCTCCCTGTACAGCGTGCTAGGGCACGAAAAGGTTATCTGGACCTTTTCCACGTACACAAATATAATCCATGCATAATATGAGAACAGGAGTTTTTAACAATGCAATTCCTTAGTTCAGCACAATACAATTTATATCAAGCATCACTTACACGTTACAAAAGCAAGGGAAGAGCATAATTGCAGAATATATGGAACTGCATCTTTCAGAGACAAAGCTAACAGTCAAAGGAAGGAAAACGTGTTCCTCGCTGGAACTGAAGGGAAGGTTTTAGAAGTCCAACCAAAAAATGCCAAATATTTGAAAGAGGGTGAGGTCTGAAGACTGCTTACTTTTAAGGGGTGGGCAGAGCAGTGACTCAGCCACTAAAGGAGCAGAAAGGGGAGAAACCTGTGAGGAACAGAAGCCCCAGCACTGCCTGGGTAAGCGGGAAGCTGGAGAGCACCATGAGTCAACAGGACACAATTCCAGGCCACATACTTAGTAAGTTTGCATAATATCAAGAGACAGATTTAGCTAGGACAAACTTTAATTTTAAAAAGTAGATAAAAAAAAGAAAAGCAGAAAAATGTATAAGGATATCATGCTTGCCACTTGAGGAAGTAAGGACAAGAGGATCAAGTTATTACAGAAAACAAATCTTCAGACGAGTTTATTTTAAATGGTTTTAAAGGTTTTTCAACAGTGATTATATTCTTACTATTATTATTATTATTCATGTGACCTAAAAGTACTCTCATGTACTCACGTTGCCACTCAAGTGGCAACACTGTAGGTGAGGAGGGCTAAGTATTGGCAAGAGACATTTCAGGGCATCAGAGGGAAGAGCACACGAGCTCATGTTGCACAAACAGCTGCCCACCTGCTGATTACACGAAATACTTAATAGTTGCTCGGCACCTATCATCAGAGTTACGCATGTGCAGTCTTGGAGCCTGGGCCTGGTGACCCCTATATAAGCAACCACCATAGTTAGATAAAATAAGCTAAGCGACATAGAGAAGTAAGAGATGGTATGAACACAATGCTGGATATTTTGGCTTGCAATTTGTTTTTCTCTCCTGTTGATGTGCTCCAGCAAGTCAACCTGCTGCAACCTGCTTTCGGCTAGTGAGAAATCCTGCCCATGTGCTGGATATTTTTTCCTGGTTCAGCTGCCTCGGTGGGAGAGGCAGGGGGACAAAGATGCAACTGGGGACAAATGACAGGCAGCAGAGTGGAACTGAGAAGATACAAAGCCTAAACCCAGTAATGGAGGAAAAGGAATACCCTGGCTTGAAAATACATAATTGCTCAAAGGAGGAAGTAAGCAAGAAATCAAGTGTCTGGAAGGGATCAGGGCACCAAATCACTTTATCCAAGAGTGCATTTTCAAATGCAAAAGGAGAACTCAGGTCAGTATCCTTCAGAACACAGTCCTTGTAGCTAAAGGAGGTAGGGAAAGGGCTATTCAAATAGTTTCTTTAAACATCAAAGCAGAGAGATGAAAAAGTAACACTTAACTGTTTTCACAGATACTTTTCAGTAAAAACAACTCTTAAGATCGGCCAAGCACATCGAGGTCCTTATCTCTTCCTCACTGTATGTGGAATCATCTAAGCCACTGTGCGGTGCTTCCCTCTCTACTCTGGTAAGGGACACTGGGCTAGGACAAACTTGTAACAGCCCTTATCTTTATTTCTTCACTTCTTGTTTGTTTTAAATAAAACAAAACCACCACCAACAAAACCTTCTTCATTGCCTGTCTCAACTTTAAGGGAGGAAAGAATCAGAAAAACACAAGGACATCCAAGACTGGGGAAAAAAAAAGAGATTATACAAATTGAGTTAAGAAGAAAAGACAGAAAGCAAATCAGCAGAATGCTGATCGAAGCCTAGCATGGGAAGAAGAATGTCATTTATATACAAAATTAAGTAAAATATTACAAAGTATTTAACGGGAAATTTCATGGTCAAAGCATTTGGCTAAATGCATAATTTATTTCATTTGAAATAGCTACTGATAGTGACTTAGGTCCATTTAAGCACAGTAAGAACTCAGTGAGCTGGAGGCCATCCACAGATGAGATGCGTGATATTTGGAAGAGATAGGGTTGGGAATGATGAGCAAGGCCACCATTACCAGCTGGACACCTTCCACTGCTCAAGTTAACAGGCCCTCCTTAACATTGTAACTCAAATCACTTTAGAATTACACATCTGTCCAGGATGATGATACCATGATGATGGGAATGGATGCACCATTACCTGCTCCTCCTCAAAGAAACCACAAAGACCTCACATACTGGGTAGCAGACCAAACTGAAGGAAGCGTAATGGTACTGTAACATGGGAAGATATTATTAAAAACAGCATCAAGGGTTGACTCTGTTCACCATATTCAATATCCCATTACTCAAAGCATCCATTCTCTGTTCCTCAGAAAGCACAGCAGCAGCCCCCAAAAAACCTCCTGCAACATTTACACTGGAAAAAATAATGTCCATTGGATAATACAGCTTCAGCATCCAGCTATATCTGGGCTTTTTTATGCTCCTTGAGAGAAGGAAAGGGAATGCTCAGATTCCTAGAATTTACTCTAAAGAATAATTTAAAAAATCTGCTACTGTATTCTGGTAATATTCTTCTGTACTTTTAATTTCAGATCCCTACGAAGGCTACTTTGAAGATGTGGTTACCAAATAAACAATTTCATACAGGCACTAAGAGCAAAGGTTTTGTTCCAAAACGAGGGAAAAAATAGTATTTTTCTAAATGTTGATTCTATAGAAAGTATAAACAAACATTTGTTTGGGCATGTTAATTATTCTCATTTCATTTCATCTACCTTTACTCTAGGGATGTATGGGACTGGTACTACAAGATGTCTTTTCCTCTGCAGCCAGTAATACTAGAAGCTCACATTTCACCCATAGCTTTCCCTCAGTACATTCCAGTACAGGAGGCTGGAAGCTCCTGATAGGCTTAAAATGAGAATACTATAGGGAATTCCTATAGGAGAATTTAAAATAGAAGAATTTAAAATAAAGGCCTATGCACAACTGTCAACCTCCTTGAGTAATGGACTTGACTGGCATATTTAATGAACAAAAAAATATTACCCTCACTGTTTCATAAAACAGTGAACCAACCATTTAGTATGTATTAAAATGTTATTGAACATAATACAGTAACACTTGTAAGCTTGCAAAAAGAAGCCATTCAACTGTGCAGAAATAACTATAAATTTCATATGGAATAATAAACAAATAGCAGAATGCTATTCTGTGCAATACACTGCCATCTCCAGTGTTCTTTTTGTAACTATGTCAAATTATATTTTATTTGAAAACACTAGCAACTCACCAAAATTACAGTTGCTATATTCAGACCATATCTATCTAATGAGCATATCTATCTAAAAATATTTCTGGTCAAAAATTGCTATAACTATCAGGGAATTAAAAAAAAGAAGGATTGAAGGTACTCAGCTTACATTAAGCTCTTCAGTCTGCTAAAACCAGAAAAAGATGTGGGTCTGCTTCAAGTAAATCTAGTCCATTAGGAAAAACTAACTATTAACATTTCAGAAAAATAATAAATGTTCTAACTATGTACATACCACAACCACTCTGCAATATTAGTATCTTGATTAAATGCTCCATCCTTTCACATTCTTGTTGTCACAAAACTGAAGTAACTAACAATAGGTAAATAGGTGTCTGATCCATATGAAACACCTCAGAGTAGAGAACAAAAAATCCTTAATATAAAAAATAATAAAAGGTGCTGCAAGAGTAGCCCTTCATCTCTACAAACCAATTACACACTGGAAGAAATCAATAGGACCAAGTGAGTTTTACTGTAGAGGAACAGTCTTAAGGATACAAAAAAGACAGTGAAAAAAATCTTTGTGTACATAATGCAAGCATACTACTATAAAGATGGAAATGTCTCACTCTCTACCTACATGTTTTTATTCTGTGCAAAATTTATGTTTTAAGGAGATGGTGCTACAGTAGTGAAGATGTTAACTTCCAAAAATATTTTTTAAATAATGATCAATGATAGAACAGCTCTTTGAAGGTCAAGGTTTGTGTCTTTCCTGAAATATCACTGAACAGGCTAGGATATTTTAGCTTTATAGCATTTAAATAAAATCTAGCCATGACCATGCTTCCACACAACTACATACAGGGTATCATTCCTGCATGTTTCACAGATACACAAGTTTAAAAACACATATCTACTGACTTTTTTTCTCAGCACAGATGGCATTTCAACAGGATTTTTTTTGGTGTTACGGCTAATGTACGCCACAAAGAAATTAATTTTATTGAATATTGCCTGCTGTTTAAAAGTGTTTTGAAATTACACACCATTTTTTTAAGGGCACTGAAGTCTGAAAACAAGACGTGCATTCGCACTGATAGCTAACAGATAAAGCAGCAATGACTACTGAATACAGCTCTTCAATATCCATTGCCTAATGTTCACTGCAGACTAGGGAGACATTTTTCCTCTGTGCTATAGCAGAAAATTTTGCTGAAATTTCCTTGGTAATGAGATCATTGTCCTTTTGGCAACTTTGATCCAACAGAAAATAATTCATCTCTTTCTTTTGACTACCAGTAGAGTAAGATTTTAAGGAAAATTAATTACACTTCTGCAGATGAAGACAAATCTTCCTCAGTGTTTGAATATAAGAATAGAAATTCAAAACATTAAATATGACAATTGATATACAGGAAATATTTATGTGCAAACAGAGATGTGTGTGTGTATGTATGTATGTAGTGCATGAATGCAAAAACTATCTATGAATCCAATTTTTGAAGAATTAAGAAAAGAGTTCTTTATATATAAGTACTGATTACAATACCAGGCACTGGGAAAAGCTAGCCTTGCCATTTTAATAGCATAATAAAATTATTGTGCTTTTACTTTTCACTGGAATTTCATTTCTTCTGAAGGAAATTACAAGTCTGCAGTAAAAATGCTTTACAATAACACTGGCAAAAACCTAGAACATCTGAAACCATATGTTGGATGTGTTAGATATTCCCTCTCCTAATACAAACGCTATTGTACACATCAGAAGAATGGGTACAGGTTGAAAAATATGAAAACAGGAACTTTGTGATGTCCAGTTGCTACAACAACAAAAACACCAACAAGAAACAAAGGCTGAAAGACCACAGCAACACAGAGCTGATGTTATACCAAACTGGATGAAAAACATTATCAAATGCAAAGTATTATTAGCCAGAAAAAGCAGTCTGCTTGGTCAATGAGATTAAGCTGTTGCCTTGGGCATAAATGAAAAATCTCAGGAGTAATTTTATCTCATCCAAAATCTTCACTTTAACAAGGATATCACATGGACAAAATCCTAACAAAACCCTTCTGGACAGACTAGCTAGTTTATCTAAGGCTGATGAAAAATAAATTGTAATTATCACATAACTGGTTCTATTACAACCTGATACTTGTTGTGGCAAAGTTAGTACAATAGTCACATAGAGTGAGAGATCTAAAATCTCTCAGATGAATGAACAATGCAACACAGGTTAGAAACGGATAACTCAAAAAAAAAATAGAGAGATAATACATTAGACATAGATTAGACATCTTTCAATGTAAATTTTCCTACAGTAGTTAAAGTTACACGTAACATAATTTGTTGAAAATAACGCTCATCTGAAATACCAGTGTAGCTCTTTGGCAATAGGGACTTCTGATTCTTAAGCCATAAGTCTTTACCACCCAGCTATGAAATCCAGTCAATGGTATTTATAGGAGGCTTAACCACCCCTGTGTTCATCCCCCTTATAAATGGGAACAAAATACAGTCCCTCTATAAGGGAAAGAAAATTCAGCATTAGAAAGCATCATCAAGAAATACATCATTTTTATACTTTAAAATGGCTAACAGACCAATAGTCTAAACATAATAAAGCTCTAAATTGAATGAAATCCAATCACCTTGCACACCAATAAAGTCCATCAAAACAAAGTGACAATTTAATACTTTAATAATTAGCCAGCGTGGCTATTTAGAGAAGCCAATTCTAAGTGCTCAGTATTGCCAGCAATTAACATTCAGAAGCCCTAAAATAGGGTCCACTTGAAGTTTTTAATCTAGGAGTAACTCTTATATCATAAAGAACAGTGTTTTCATTTTGAAAAGTCCATCAAAAAGAGAAAAAAGTAAAAGGAAAAAAAAAGAAAAAATAGTACAGAAAAAAAAATGGACAGACTCGAGGAAAGACTCAATCCATAGGGTGGTGAAAAGAGCTTGAAAGTGGTTTTGAGCTAGAAGGCTAGAGAACTCAGAGGCTCACAATGCTACATTCAACAGCTCTGAAGTACAGGCTCTATTTCTTGGCCTTTGCTTTCATCCATTTGCCTGAAAAGCACCAGTAGCCAACAAATAGCCGATTCTTTCTGACAATACCAAATCAATCTATTCTGCCCAAAGCGTGTGGAACACAGAAAAGTTGCTCTCCCAAGAGAACACCAGCATTTTGTAAAACAGATTGAGAAAAATCATATACAATGATCCCCGATTAGGAAGAACATCTCTGCATAAAAAGAAAAGAACAACTTGAGCATCAGGTTCTTTCTCTCCCAAGTAGATGGTGAAGTCCTCCTAGGGAGAGCATCACAGCTAAACTGAGGCTGCTTTGAACTTTGAGAGGGGCTCCTGGAGAGCTGTGGCTAAGGGACTCTGCACGTGTTGCTATTGAGATGCACGGGGCATAACCAGTCATGCCCGGCAGGCCCTACGGATCAATGGCAAACTCTAGAATCAGCAGGCTGACAGAGCTGTGTTCCTGGAGAGACTGGGCAAGAAAACCTTACAGGATGAAAATGTGTAACTGCTAATAGGTTTCTTCATAATGATCATCATAAAATACAGCTAGATTTATTTTGGTACAAGTTGTTTGTAGCTATTCTTGAAGAATATAAAGAGACAATGGGAGAGAGTTGCTAAAGACACTGTACTTACTTATTTTCAATTAAACTATGTATTTTCCCATTAAATCATAAATTCATTAGCAGATAAAGTACAGTTATATTAATAAAAAAATGATTTTATAGTAATATAGCAACATTTTTAAAGAAAAGATAGCAAGAAATCCAGTAGCCTATGATCTCGGTTAATGACAGTGCTAAATACTAGTGAATATAATAAACCAAAAGAATATAGAAAATAGAGATTTTTAATGAAAAACAAAAAACTAATTTCACACTAACAGAAGGTATATAATCACCTAAGGTTTAGCTTTTCACTCGGAAGTACAAAGTAAATGTATAAAAAGTTAAGCAATTAGAAAGCTTGAGAGTTTTTTCTTTCTTTTTGGGGGAAGACAGAAAACAGCAGAACTGGGAAAGGATAAAGTGGTAGCAAAAGGATAAAATTAATTTTCACAATATTTGCAGACCATCTAGCAAACCACAAATGAAGTAAAACACTCTGCCCCGAGAAGAGTAAGAATGATGACGGCCCACTCCCTTGACTCAAAACCTTCCGGACGTTTCAAGTTACTCTCTTCTGAAATATGAGAAAAGATACCATTTCTGCAACTAAAATTTCAATTATGAAGGGTTTCTGGACATGGGAATTTTCAACTCGGGCATTACAGAGTTGATCACCATGGGAAACATCAAATAAACACCCCAAGTTTTCAAGTCTTAAATGCTTAGCTTTTTTAAAAATCAGAGATGGACCTGGAAAAAATGTCTAAATGTTCATGGATTTTGTCGCTTTTGCAACTATCACCTATAAGAGCCAGAGTAAAATTGGCAAAACTATTGCCTTCACACTTTAGGAAAATGATGATCCAGTTCTGGATGGTAGAGCGAAATTTGCTGTTTTATGTTGCCCCCCTTTTTTTTGGAAGAAGGAATAAAAAACAACAAAATATCCAGTTTGACTATATATTTTTAAAGCAGCACTGTAAAAAAATAAACTTGAAAGGCACTTCTCTGAGAAGTAAGAATAAGTGAATTTACCAAGTAGGCTTAGAAAATCTTTGCAGGCAGACTGATGCCAATACAAACAACAAACAAAATAACAAAGAACCAAAATAACCTCCCATCAACTTTCTGTCCTGCAACAAAGTACATTTCACTGTCAGTATTTCACCAATGATAGTTGTTAATCTGCTTAGTATACCTGAATATGTTTATTTTGTACTGATTTTCTAGTATTTTCTAAGGTATTTATTCTTTCTCTAACTCTCAAACAAATCAGTCCTTCCCCAAAGGATTTTAGATTCCTTATTTTCTAGCTCCCTTTCTTTAAAACCAGTTCTTAGCCAGTTAACCAAGTTTCTTGTTCTCTGCTGTTCCACCTAAAATATATATATTTTTTTGCAGTAATGTCTACCAAGTCTCATGTTAAATAATTTTTTCTCCATATAATTCCCTATTAATAGTTCATAATTAAAAGTACCTGATGAAAGTGCTGAGGTCACCAAAGTTTAGGTAAGTTTCACAGTAGAATCTCAAGAAATAAGAAATTAAAAAGCAGTATCATCAGTATCATACCCCAACAAAACCTGTTTTGTACAAATTTGATTTCCTTGCATTAGGTCCTCCTTGATACTTCCCTGAGCAATCCATTTCACAAAATACTTTGCAAGCCAACTGAATATGTCTAGCCAGGGATATAACAGGCTGCAGGTGTGACAAAAAAAATGCTACCAGGATGATTCTCATCTCTCTCACTTAAAGCACTGCTTGTCAAGCCAAGGTGAAGCTGGCACCAATCTCTGATGGTTAAGACATGTGCTCTTCTCAAGGTGCCTCAGGCACTGTAGATTATATAAAGCAACAAACAAATCTCGTTTACATATGTTGTTCTTCTAAGAGTTATTTTATTTCTTTCTCACCACCCATTTCTTCACTTACTGGTATCAAGCCTCCAGAAGAGACTATGGTACTGCAGGTCAGTGGACTAAAGCACAGCAGGCTTTGCACAGCTCCTACACTGCAGAAAGCCAAGGCAACACAAAAGTCCTGCATTTCAGACCATCACAGCTCCTGTTACTATCTTTGCAGTTTTTCAAAAAGTCTCTCTCACGAAGCCAAGATTTTATTGACTTTGAAGTGTTTGGAAATGAATTATCAGTCTTACCAGTAATCAAACTTGCCTCTAATATTGCATTAATAAAAAAAAAGAAAGAAAAAAAGTCTTCCCTTACCTTGCTGGAGGCACATCAATATTTGAAGAAACAACTTTGCGCTTCTGTTCAAGAAGACAAATAGAGCGAGTATTTTCCTTTTCATGCTCATGAATTCTGCTTGTTTTTTTGGTGTCTGCTGTTTTTAAATCTTCCTCCTTTTTGGCAAACAGGAGAAATTGTTGGTCTGGCAGTTTTTGACTGATATCAGTTTTTACATCCTCCTGTTGAAATGCAGGGAAGGTCATTTCACGCTTGATGCTGGCTGCCTGTAAAATTAAAAGCAATTATTAAATTCTCCTTCCTATAATTCTACTAAAAAGTACGAAAAAAGAGGAAAAACTATCTCCAAATAACTCTTTGAATCAAAGAACACCTTTTTTGCTCTTCATAAATCCTGAAACTGGTATTAATTTCTCACCAGCTTTGAAGACAATCTAGGAAAAGAAGCAATGCTTAGCTGCTTGATAAAATAATCAGTTTTCTCTTGATATTAAATCAAAAGGGTATATGAATTGGGATGCTTTAAGCCACAGGATATATATATACTTCATGCATATACATCAGTATTGCATAACTTCATACAAAAGAAATCCCAGTTGCTTCCCTCCTGAAGGAGTCACGCCTGGCTCCTTGAGCCGCTCAGCTCCCATTCCCTCCCAGACATACAGGGCTTCTCCTGAAGGGCGCACGTGCCGCACACAAGAGCTGGTGTTGCTACTTCTGCCCATCTGGGCCTTTCCTGTTAGAGGCTGCAGCGCTAACTTGTCAGGAGAGCAGGAGAAGCACTGGGGTAGCAGCTGCCTCCTCCTGCACAAAGCAGAACTCTGCCAAGGGAGATTAAACAGAAACTCTTTCCTGTTTAAGCTACAGTACTTTAATATCCCTTTTTATCACCCCCAAAGTGATCATATGTATATATGCATGCAAATACAGATATAAATGTAAAAAGAAATATGTAAAAGTTCTTCTCCCCACAACTCCACTTCCAAACCTTTGCAGGTTTAAAAATGGTGCAAGTTAGTTTTAGTTCACAGAAATGCAGTCTTGCCAAGTAACTTTGTTTAGCTATCTATGCTAAACATGTCATCACTAACACGTAAACACTCAGGACAGATCACTTTATACGTCCTATTCTAGTGTTGCCATAGAAGAATTTTTGGTAGTTGTTCCAAGAACAAAAATGAAACAGACTCTTTATCATTGTATATAGCAGAAGAAAGTACTCATCACACCTGGGGTGCATTAAGAGGAGAGTCTCCAGCAGGTCGAGAAAGGTGATTCTACCCCTCTACTCAGCCCTGATGAGGCCACATCTGGAGCACTGTGTCCAGTTCTGGGCCCCACAGTACAAGAGGCATGTGGAGCTGCTGGAGAGAGTCCAGCGCAGGGCCACGAGGATGATCAGGGGCCTGGAACATCTGCCCTATGAGGAGAGGCTGAGGGAGCTGGGCCTGTTCAGCCTGGAGAAGAGAAGGCTGAGAGGGGATCTAATCAGTGTGTACAAGTACCTCAAGGGAGGCAGTGAGGAGGACGGGGCTGGCCTCTTTTCACTGGTGGTCACTGACAGAACCAGAGGAAATGGCCACAAATTGAAGCATAAAAAGTTCCACTGGAATTTAAGGAAGAACTTCTTGACAGTGAGGGTGACAGAGCAGTGGAACAGGCTGCCCAGAGAGGTTGTGGAGTCTCCTTCTCTGGAGATCTTCAAGACCCGCTTGGATGCAGCCCTGTGCCATGTGCTCTAGGTGGCCCTGCATGTGCAGGGGGGTTGGACTAGATGACCTCTAGAGGTCCCTTCCAACCTTAGGCATTCTATGATTCTATGATTCAAAGGAAGCTTCATACGTGAGCTGAATTCTGTCCCCCACCACTACAGTATCATCTCCCATTGCACCAGCTTTTCCATATGCTACTCATATATATCCAAATTACAGTTTAGTCTTACTGTTTCAGTACAACGTAATTAATAGTCAGACCCATGCAAGTGTTTGAAAGTCTATGTGAAAAAATGAGCAACCCACACAAACGTAAGCATTCAGAGCATCGCAGAGCTGCACCCAGCCAGGTCAGGTCCATCAGTTAGAAGGCTAAAAATGAAGACCAAACCTTTACACTGCCTATACTAACCCTCTCCCTCAGTTTCCAATGAATGTTTGAAAATATTTATTACCATCTTTCTAAACTTTCCCTTGACAGTATAAAGAAAAAGATTCAGATGAAGAGCCTTTTGTACTTTAGACGCAGGTGGTCATAACAGAAGGTCAAGAATGTCACTCACTGGTTAGTGCTTTGCAACTGTCCACTGTCTAGCAGGTTTCAGTTTGTCAGCAAATATAAATAATTTCCATTTGGTACCTCTGTCATATTTGAAAGGGTACAAAGTATTCTTCAGAAAATCCAACCACATTCGCAGCCAGCTGTTGACACTTTTCCTTTCAGAAAGCATCAAGTGCTACAAGAACTTGAGTGATCAACTTCTCCATGTTTTGGTAAATGCCTTGATCCTGAATCATGATAACAGAGTAGTCCTTAAGCTCTGCACCTCAATCACTCACAGCACAGATATAACACACCAATTTTTAACATATTTTTCCAGCTAAGCATTTTAACTTCTTATCAGGATTTTTTTTTCACATACGCCTTTTGGTGGTCATATTAATCTATAACAAATTTCACCAAAAATGTAGCAGCAGGTCTAGTCCATGCAAAATATAACCTGTCTGAGAGAGCAGTTAACATAATAATATCAATTGATTTTAACTTCTGGCACTTGGCATTTCTATTTCATTTGTTGGGCAGCTATTGTTAAACTACAGGATTATCTTGTTTGATGATGGTTTGGCTATTCCTGTCATCATGCCACAGCACTTGCTACCTTATTGCCTCCAGTATCCACAGTTGATAAAATATTCTATTTTTTTTCCATATCCACACAGTGACTTATAAAAAAAGGCATATTTGAATGAAATCAAGGTAACTGCTTTCCATATAGTTCATTGCATAATTTCACCCTCAAGCTATATGTAATTTTCAACTTGCTTTCAACCAAGTTCTTTGTAAACTGGCCTCATGCAACTGACATTGCTTGAAAATTTGACTTTGGTTATAGAAATGTAAGAGTTATAAATGCTCTGCCATTTTCAACTCTGTTTCCATTTGCAACTGGTTTTGTCACCCCCTTCTCTTTGATAACTCCCCTCCTCTGTCATTGGATAAGTGAAACAAACTTTTGATCTGCCACCGCTTGGAAACGACAGTTCATTGCTCTCCCTATTTTTACCTGTAGAACTCAGTTCTCACATATGGATATTACTTAGGTTCTGTGCTTTCTTTAGGTCTTCTATTGCATTTTTTTTAAATGCTTTAGGTGGTGGGCCTTCCCATTCACTCCAAGTTTTCAGCATCTAACAGCAAGACCATTTTCAGGAACTGCTTCAAAGACCCGAACCTTCAGGGTCATAGAGCCATCCCTCCCTCTTCACTTGGAAACAGTTGTGTTCTGAGCTCTGTGGTTTGGTGTCGTGGCAGCCCTACCCCAACACACCAGGCAACTGGAAAGTTTGGTAACCTGTTCCTGCAAAACCTGAAAGAAGCTGCTTGCTTTGGTTTCTAAGCAGAAACTTTACTGGAGAGGAGAAATCATTTTAACTTCTGTTTTGAGGTTGCCAAGACAATGGCATATATTTAGGTTGAAGTTATATTTTTAGGATTTTTTCCTTGTTCCATTAGTATTTTTAATTCAAAAAGTTTAATATTCCACATTAAGACTAAATGATTACCACATTTTTCTTTATAATTTTCATGGCATTAGCCATCTTAACCTGCTTATAAAAATTTACATTTGGTAAAACCATAACCAAGTTGCCAGTCTTGAAATTCACACACTCCAAACAGGACCATGCAACCGCAATCCAAGTCCTGCCCAAGGTAAGGCATGCCCAACATCAACACCAGTTTTAGAGAACTTAAAGCTCTTTCTCTTTAGAATGCACTTTTTTTCCCAGAACTTCTGAGTAAACACATTTACAGTTACTTTTTTCCTATGCCCAAAAGCTTCTCACTGATTAGATGACCACACTGCAGTCACATTTTAACTCCAGTAAAATTTGAGCTTGGATTTCGCTCTGAACAGCAAGTAATATTTTTGTTCCTCCGTCATTTGCCAATCAAACAGGTTAAGTATCGAGTCAAAGGATCAGGAAACACTAGAATAAGCAGATCTACCTGGTACCATCTGCATGCAAACTTAAAGGATGAAATCCAGCATATGGAATTTCTTGAGTACAACAGGACTGGGCTTTAGCTCATTCCCTTGCTTCTGACATACTGCTGCTTAAAATGTTATTTTCAGTAGTTCACCAGCATTTAACAGATGTTCTATACTATGCAAACTATAAATCTCACCAGAATATTAGCTGCACTTATGTATTCGTGATCCAAATATACAGAAACACACCTTCAAATGTAAGAACTGACTCCCACCTAAGCTCTTTCAAAGCTCTTCCTTGTGTAATACCTGCCAACACAGGTGGGAACACTGGTGGCACTGACCTTAATTTTAACATAGTTTGCAATGGCTTACACAGATGAGTGCTAACAGCAAAACAATCACTTTTGCATGTGGTGCATACTTTGCTATCAGTTTTATAAACAACTTCCAGGCTAATTTACCAAGACACTGGGCTTTGGGCAGTGACTATGATGGAGCTGCACAAAACAAAAGCAGCTGGACAGCACGGAGCAGCAGTTAACTGAAGAACAACAGAATCTAAACATGAAACTCAATGCAGCTTCCTCAGTGAAGCTACATTATCCTACACCAACTGAAAATCTGGCCGCGCGTGCGACTGCATCTGTGTGTCAAGGCACAATCTGGCAAACAGCAACTTTGCAGAGCACAACTGACGTCCTGCTGTCAGGTAGCGGAACAGGAGTGAGAGTCCGGCTGGGCACTCCAGCCTCTGGATACGCTCACAGACTTGGGCCTTTCCTCCCGCTTCTCCTGGCACGGCTTGAATCTCAGGATTCAGCTGGCTAAATTAAGTAATGTCGGGGCTGCGATCTCTTTATGCCATTGTGTTTATTTCATACAGGCTAAAGGATTTGTTTGACAAAAGAAAGAGCACTCCTAAAACTTAAAAAAAATACTGCATGGGGAGAGAGAAGCATCTGTATGAAACTTAACGGCATCCAAAACTCATAATAAAATCCTACTAGAAATTCGCTTTGGGAAACTAGCTGCTGTTCCTGATGCCACTACTACGTTCATACTTTTTTTTCCCCACCCACTCCAAAAACTTTCTTTTCCTCTCTCAACCCTAAAATTTCAACTCGCACCCAAACAAACCATAAGTGGAATAAGCGCCCATGTCACTCCCAGAATCACCACTCTCTCATAAGATGCACTAGGTGTTTCCCAGTCTTAGACGTTTTTTTTCTTTTTTAAAAGGATAATCACTCAACACACTATCCCTATTTTGGATAAATCTACACGGTTCATATTGAAACATTTTAACTAGATGGACTTGCAACATTAAAAATACATATTTAAAGACAGGAATTAAAGACAAGGATTCCTAATTTCTACTCGAGTCACTACGTAATCATTTGGTCTAATTCCATTTCAGAGTAAAGAAACTAACAGTTATAACACAGTCCAGCACTGGCCAGCATGCAATATGTCTCTATTGTATTTTATAGGCAATTTTTCCATCCTGGTTTTATGACCATCTGCTTCCATTTTCTAAAATAGATGTAAACATGCTGTGTGGTATAGACCACTGAAAAATTCAGTCTGGTAAGAAAGCAAAAGTCATGAGCTTCTTTTTATACAAGGTTTTAACATCATTTCTGATCTTCTACAGAATAAAAATGTAGCTTGATGAGGGAGAGGAAATAGTAATCAACATATTTCAGTCTAGTAGCATTAATGGGAAGTATTAACATACACAAACAATAATTAAATAAATATTATTTGACCAAAATGAGAGGTCAATACCTGTAAGTCTATTTTCAGGCATAGTCCTACCTGCAACAGTGAGGATATGTTCTGGAATAAGGACAATTTACCTGTTTTTCTGAATGAGACAGAAATAATGAGTAAAGTTCACAGCAAAGTACAAGCAGCAGTGAGAAACACTGAACTTTCCGAGATAAGTGCACAAGTAAAAAATATATATATTTACACTAAATCCCTGAAAGAATAAAAGTTTTATTCTTACCACTTTGCACCATATTTCCAGTTCAAGTTCTAAGAGTTCTTACATAAGAACAGTGTGATTTTTCTACCCCAAAAGAGCATAATAACTGGAAGGAAAGATTGAATTGTACAAACTGAATTCCTGTTCCTTCACAAATCTCTATTCATACAGGAACACAAAGAGGTAAGACAGATTGTTGCAGTGATGCTTGGAAGTATTCTGCCCTGAATTTCAATGCCTTATTACATTTTGGAGTATACTTTGCATTTAATTGCTTGCTTCATGAGTGGTTGCTCATTACACACAAACTGTGTCAATCTATTCACTTTGAGCATTTGTAAACTGCTGCTCTCCAAAGCTACAAAAGAAAATGTACTTTAAGGTCACTAAAAGTGCTCTCTCCAACAGGTAAGTGGGACCGCAGTATTCATTTTCAACCCGGCTAGGACAAAATCTGTACCCCCATCATCTGACTGAATACAAAACTGTCTAGAGTATAAATATATATTTTTATTATTAAAATACAAATCTAAACATTTATGTTGGAAGGATTGATAACGGTGCAATAGCTGGGATAAGTGAGAAGTTTCTATCCTTCTATTTTAACGTGTATGTCCTCACTTATCTGGCTACACATTAATACACCCACAAAAAGCGTGTTCCTCAGCACCAACATAAGGTGCTCCTGAATCACACAGCATAAATGCAGATGAATGACCAAAACATGCTCTAAGCGCATACCCAGAGAAGTATCAGATTTTCAAATGTGAGTATCTCTTGTACCCCATACTGAACAATCATCAGCTTAAGACTCAGAAACTCAGAAATGCTATTTTGTGCACAAAACTTTCTGTGGGAACTAAAGGAGCATAAATGTGAGACTGGAGAGTGAGCTGGTAATAATACCAAAAAAGAGAGGGTAAGACATAAGAAAACTAGGAATTCATGGACATATCTTTTTTGGTTCTTAAGTAAAACTAATTTGCACCTAATATAGCATTTTTTCCTCTAACATACAATCACGGGGATAAAGATGTGAAAGTCTGACAGTTTCCTTCTTCCAATGCAGTAATAATTACAAATAATTTTCCAAATGCAGTAATAATTACAAAATACTAAAGATTAATAATACTAATTATTGAATAAGTCCATTTTCAGAATTTGGTTGCACTGCTTATAATTAAAAAAATACACTCCAACTCTCTGAATTTCTGAAAATTTGGATGGCTGGACTTTACCTCGAGCTGTCTACCATAAACAAATTTCTGGAAGGCTTTCAGAAATCTCACACGAGGACTTAAACTGTTTTCTTTTTCTTAAAAAAAAAAAAAAATTGCCCCTAGATTTCTAAAATGTTAGATACTAATTTCGAAAGCCTTGAACAACAGGAAAATGATTTGCCAGTAACATTTTTTTCACCTAGCAATCTTTTTATTGCATTTTAAGTACTGCTAAGTATGCTAAGCATTGAACTCTTAGGAAGTTAAAGGGACTTGCTTAGCCAGGGAGGGGAAGCCCTAATTGGTTTTTCCAATTATTGGCTTGCAAAGAGTGGGTTTAAAATTAATTAAACCAACTATCACACTTTCAAGTGGCATTAGTGCCTGGCTTTGTGATGGGAAACTACTCTGTGATATAACATGTGGTCTCCTCGCCTCTCCAACACCTGGTAAACATGCTCGGGCATTCCGTAATGCTGTAATGCAAAGGGCTCAACTTTGGCTGTCCATAGAAGAGCCAAGACAACAGAAACTGCAGGCGGGGTTGGCCAAAAAAATGTACAGGATGCAGCAATGTCTGTGTCCCTGGACACATGCACAGCTACCAGTTAAGAGGTTCTCCTGAAGTTATGTGTGGTTGCAGGTAAAAGCACTGCCAGTTTTCCTTGCTGAGTGGGAGACGTGGCAGTAGAAACATGCATTTAACTACACAGAGAGGCCTGCTTAAGGAGCTTTGTCTCGTGTGAGAACACTGATCACCAGCAGTTATCCCTTGAGCCACAGAATGCAGAAATAAATAGGTTTCAGAATTTCCTTTGACAGTACTTATATTAGTAATCAGTTAAAAAGGACTTGCAAAAAAAAACATGCAAAGTCATTTATAATCCAAATACAGTAGCTTTGGTTGCTTCCAAGGGGTATGTGTGTACCTACTGGTCAAGGTAGCTTAAATGCTTCACTAACAACTTTACAACATTTCACTTATAGGAGGTTATTAACATTTCTTCTCTATGTCAGTAGGATACAAGCATTAGCCACTGCATCTGCTGAAGCAGATTTTTAAAGTCACCATCCAATCTTATGATTGCTTATCATAACTGCGCTGCCTCTCTAAAGTTCAACTAACCTTTTTGCCATTATGCTTAAAAAAAAAAAAAAGGCACTAAAGATGGCAAAATGATGAGCCATGTAATTTCACACTTCAATATGTAATCATGGAGACATTTTACCTCTTCTGTGTCCAGTAATTGTAACTGTCCCCTACGGTTAGAAGCAATACTTGAAACTTACAAGAGCTGCTGTGGATAGGTTTTAGGAGACTAATGGATTCACACGTGGTTAAGTAATTGGGCTAAATTCCCATTCTGTTTATATTAGTGGGATTTTTTTTCCTCACTAACTTCAGCTCTGGGAGGATTTTATGGAAGTTGGAGTCTTTGTCCCTTATAAAAACAACAGCAAAAAGATCTGCGTTTTCATCCACAATTCAACTAACAGAAGTTGTTCAGCTTCCTGTCTTGATTAGTGTTGTTGTCAAACAACAAATACCACCCACACATGTACTTCCTAATACAATGAGAAAAATGTCACCACAACGATCATTTCAGATGGGAGAGTTTGGCAAGTTGCCCGAATGGTGAGAGCAATCAAACTGCAATACGTTCATCACATTACCCTTACACGCTCCGTTCCACAACAGCCTGCAGTTCAAGATGTCAAACACAAGCCCAGGAAGCTAGGGAACACCGCACAGAAGTTAACACACTTTTTATTTACTGCACGCTTGCCATTTAATCTTCTGAAATAAACAGAGATAGTGATCGCAGTTTCTCTTAGCCCAGTATTCTTCTCTACTCACTTTGTTTACCTCAAGCACTAGGAAGAGTCAAGCTGCTTACTGCTTTTAGCCATAAGTCATTCAATAAATCACTTGGAAGTATTACAAATACTCAAGGGTAAGGATCAGAAAGCCAACAAGCATTCTCATTCTGAGGGGAAAAAACACAACGACCATCTCCTTGCCCAATCCCAAGGAGTATTTCCAGAGCAGACACGAGCTGGGCCCAGCAAGTTCTCTACAGCCCAAGAAGCTAAACTTCCAGCCTCTGATGTGGCCAAGCAGCAGAGTTCCAGACACAGGTTAATCCCATGGTCTTTTAAGATATCCCTGGAATCTTCAGAAACTCCAATGCACTTCAGTGATCAAATTTAACAGCTGGGAAAATACATGGCCGAGTAGAACTTGAGTGTACTAAGGCGAGCTACAGACCTGTGAGGCTTCCTGGTGAGCTCAGGTCAGAAGCAAGACTAGAAAGACCAGCATAAGGACAAGCCAGGTCAGGTGCAGATGGTCTATGAGCCCCTACATTCAGCATAACGTTGTAAACATTGCTGACCGGTCCATAAAAGACACTGTTTCCACACTTAGTTCTCACAGTAAGATGGAGCCACGCGTACCCATTCATTGCATAAATGGAGGCAATCCTGCCTGCACAGTCATGACCTGCATTGGTCATCCTAACTTGAATTTATCCTAGACTGTAAACAGTCTAATAAATAAGAACCAAAATTCATGGCTCCACTATACCTCTCTGTACTCAAATAGTCACAGTTTTCAAATACAGTTACACAGTTACTTTTAAGGGCAATATGGTTATGTCTGCTCTTTGTGAGAAAAAAAAAGGAAAAAAATACATTAAAAAAATACAGCAAATTATTTCCATTCATTCTGTGTTACGGGAGAACAGAGAAAAAAAAAAAAAAAAAACACTTTACAATCTCTCCACTCAAATATACTATGTATATTTTTTTTATTTCTAAAAAAANCCATTCATTCTGTGTTACGGGAGAACAGAGAAAAAAAAAACACTTTACAATCTCACCACCCCATCTCTGTCTCCACTCACATATACTATGTATATTTTTTTTATTTCTAAACAGGAAGAAAACACCCAAGTCTAGTTGCATAGCTTCCATGTCAACCTCACTAGCCACAGTTTCAGCCAAGCAAACTATAAGCTTGAAACTTAAAAATTAAATGTGTTGCTTACTTATCAACTCACAGGCTGAGCCCCTGGTTTTAATCTGCTGATGCTGTCTTACAGTTTCCTTGTCTTGCACTATCTGCCAATAGTTGCTTATTAGCTCGGATGCTACCCTTCAACTTTCCAGAATATGCAGCAATATTGTCTGTTTGTTCTGCCTTTGTAGCAAGACCCACATAACAGGCTCCAAGGTCAGATCAAGAATTATGACATTATAAATTCATTTTAACAGTTATCACCATTATTAGTCTGAGAGGGAACATTTCAGTTTATTTTTAGGCTTGTATGCAACTTCCTAAACAGTTTTTGAGATCTCTCCACCACCAAGTAAATCTGGTGTTTGAAGAATTCTGCATCTCACAAACAGCCTGTTAGAATATATTTCCATGCACATATGAAAGTTAAATGAAATAACCCTTGCTAATCAAGCAAAAAGTTCTTTTTGCCCAAATACAAGCCTTGGAAAGGAGAGACTTGTCTTGAGGAACTACTACTTCCTATTTCTGTCCACATATTTGAGAGCAGCAGAAACTGCTGCAACTGTCCAAGGCATGTAAAAGACTTCCTTACATGCAAAAAAAAAAAAAAAAACTCATAGCTGTGAGGCTTGATGGCCCAAATACTTTTCATTTTGATGTGAAGTTCTCAGGTACCTTTTTTTAATTACCAGCTCCAGTGTAGGTTCTATGATACACTCATCCACACTTGTACCCACACTGAACTGGTCTGCCAAAATGGACTCTACGGAAGTGATTTTGTGAAAAGAAAAGATGTAAAATGCCATTTTACCAAGGGCACAGATATCCTGTGCAAGACCTATTATCCTCTCATAGTTTTGCAGTCAGTTCTCTGCATTTGTTTTTATCTACTTAATTCACCTTTAATCTATGTACTCCTACACTATTACTCCCTAAAGAAATAAACACAAAGCAAAGATGCCTAATTTATTTAAAATGTTAAATTATAATAGTTTCCATTCTTTACTGTACTTAGAAGTGTAAATACTGGAACCAAAAATTGAGCATGTCATGACAGTCAAAAATATTCTTCCAAAGACAGTAAATGTCAGCACTTATTTACTGAACTAAAACACACAGAAGATTTGATTTTCTACACTCAAAAAAGATTCTATATACTAAAATGAGCCTACTATACATTACTTCAGTCATCTCACCTGTGAGGCAGATTTATTTTCCAGGGGAATAAGTACATGTTCTCAGAAGAACATATGCTCTTTAGTGCAAGAGAGATAGCCCAACTATCTCAGTTTTTGTTAATGGACCTATCATTTGAAAATGTGATGAGCGCTGGCAGAAAAAAGCAATATACTTACATAACCCTTATTTTACACAGATTATAGCTATGTAATCCAGACTGCAGTTCTCCATTTGAGAATTCAGCATAACTTGCTTCTCCTACAAAATGCAAAGGGTAATTTTCTCCAAGTTTTTGAAGCAGCGGCAGTTTCACTGTCGGGAGACACATGGTCCCAGAAGCTCCAATGGTGCCCATCATTTCCAGCCTGTGGTTCAAGTACCACACCAACAGCTTTGTGGCGACAACACAGGGCCAGGGTATCAGCATTTGGAGATACGATGGTCTGACCCATGCAGACCATAACGCTGTGTCATGGTACTTGACAACCTCACTGAACAGTTAGTCAGGGAGTCCAGTGACCAAACTTGGTCAGATTTACTTACTCTGTCACCACTGCACCAAACTCTCTGAAACACCAGAGGGATAACTTGGATTTCTGCTGCTCTCCCTTTGCTTTTCTTATAGATACAGGAAAGACTCCAGTGTCAACACGGCACTGCAACGAGGCATCTCTAGCTCCTGTTAATTAAGAGTCATTACACAGTCTATTAAAAAAAAAAACAAAATGGATACCCTTTGCCCTTTCACGCACATCAATTCACTATAATCGCTGCATATCTATCACACAAATTCTCTGCAGACCTGCACACAGAATGAACTCTACCATCCTGGCATATCACAAGGGAATAGTAATTATAGAGAGCCCCTCCCGATAAAATAATTAAGCCTAAATTTGCAGGATCCTTGCCTGCACACATCCAGCACCAAATTCAGATTCTGTAAAGAATCTGTTTTCAACGTGGGTCTCTGCGCGGGGTTCCAACACCTGGAAACTTTCCCTAAGTGGGGCTGCAAGACCGAAACGCCACCCAAGCCATTTACTGAGGGGGCCGCAGGCTTGGGGCCGGGCGCGATGCCGGGCGACACGCACGTACCTGCCCCTGCAGCGCGCGGCGCGGCCCGCGCGGGCAGCGCCGAGCGGGGCACCCCGCGCCAGCGGCACCTCACTCGGCCCCAGCACCTCTGGGCACCCCCAGCTCCCGGCCCGCGCACCCTGCGCGCAGGACGGGCCGTTTCAACCGCTCCCCCTTCCCCAAAGCCTCTCCTCCGCTTTTGCCAAAACGTTATTTTCCTCTCTAGCGTTTAAAAAAAAAAAAAGGAAAGAAGAAGGGAGGGAAAGAGCGGACTGTCCCACACCCCCTGCCATTACCGCTGCCGCTTTGTCCGGGACTTGTTGAGCGCGGGGCCGCGCCCCCAACGGCCCCGCAACGGCCGCGGACCCAACCGCCCCCAACAGCCCCGCAACGGCCGCGCCCCCAACCGCCCGCGCGGAGAGGGGGAGCGGGGGCGGGGCGGCCGCTCCAACCGCTGCC
>VWPW01010213.1:107436-120586 GCA_013389825.1 Crypturellus undulatus
GGCGGCGGCTGCTGCTGCTGCTGCTGCCGCCGCCGCCGCTGCTGCCCCGCGGCCCCGGCGCCAAAACCCGGACTGGATTCCGGCGGCCGCCGCCTCCCGCCCGCGCTGCTGCCGCCGCCTCTTGCCCCGGCGGCCTTTCCACGTGCTTTCCCTAACCACCTCCCGCCTTTTTTTTTCCCCTCTAAAAATATTTTAAATCCTCGCAAACACGTTATTCCCGAGTCCTACACGACTTTACAGGTCAGTTCCTGAGTTGACAGGGCAAGTGCAGTTCCCAGCGTTTAATACTTTTCCCCATGCGCGCCCTGGTTCGGGTGCGTGTTAACAGGCCAGACGTACCCCACCGTACGTGAGCGGGGAGGCAACTCCTGGCACCTCTAGTGCCAGGTTAATTTGTCACTGTCAAACCTAATGACTTCCACACTTTTTGAAAAGCAACATGCGGTGCTTCTTCTGCAGTAAATTAATAATTAATTATTCATAATTGTTAATATAGTGTCCATTCTCACAGAAATAATTAAGTTATTTTGGTAGTGAATTTGCTTCTCTTTGGTAACTATGGGAGTTGTTTCAATTTTCTTCATAATTTCTGCTTTTTTAAAAAAAAAAAAAGTGCCCCACAAACAGGTGTTTTTCTTCATTCCGCGTTTCCAGACCTTGTATTTCTGGAAAGGATCCATGACAAAATTACTGGCAGATTCTGGTGCAACAATTTACCAGGATTATTTCCCTGCACACATAAAAGTGACTTTTCCAGACATTTCACTGGGGCTTTTGTCAGGGCAATGTTGGTTCAATCCATTTTACACTGAAGTTTAGCACAGCTGTCCCCAAACTTCTGTAGGTGCCAGCATAGGAATGTCCATCCATGAGAAACGTTGCAAGTTTGGAAACAGTTGTCATAGAAGAGAGATTGAGTCAGCTCTTTTATTGGCCAGTATTTAGCTCACCTGGTTAGTGAATAGATTTTTTTAAGACGAAGCCACACAAAGAATGAATTTGTAAAAAAAAAATGGCAATGGATAAATTCCTTTTAGTTTTACTTCTATGCTGAACGATAATTAATCATGAAGACAAAGCTTATGTTTAAGGTTTGCCTTAAGCATGAATTCCGCCACAGATTTACATGATATTCTCAGTTCCTTTACATATACCTCAAGGCCATAGATACCTAGAAAATTGAATTACTCAAATACCTATTATTTGAATACATAGTATTTGAATAACACCATAAACTGATTGTTATATTCCATGGTGGCCTGTATTCTAAATTATAATCATGGTCACATACACCCTTCTGCTAGGATAAATCTAGAGACACTGCACAGAATTTTTCAAATATCTCTGTGTTTTAACTGTAGCATAAGCAGAATCAAAACTATAAGTGATAGCTGCAATAGATGCATTATCACTAGAGCGGATTACATGTGCTAGCATGAATAGCACAAAGAATAAAATGGGGAGCACAGGATCTCCTGGAGAAATCAGTAAAGGATACTTGGGCCTGCAGAAAACTCAACATGCCAGATAGCTTTAATGAAACCTCCAAATTCAGCCTTTTTTTGAACTTTACATTCAGATGGGTTGGTCAGGTTATTTCCTGCACTCGCTGCGAGATATGGCTGACTTGACATCTGGTCTAATGTTTCAGCGGAAGAAAGTAAAAGCAGAGACTGTGAACCAATAACCAGGCTTTTAACGGTCTGGTTAGCAATAATTGTGCAACCAAAACCCAGAGGGAAGGAGACCTGGCAGGAAAGCTCCGGGGTCGGAAAGGAAAAGGAAGGACAGTCCAGAGCACACAGGGAAGGTGGGCAGGGCCATCCAAGACAGGCTTGGACAAGAACACTTAGCTTAGGTTTGCACTCCGAGCTGCTGAAGCTTCTTGCTCCCGCGAGTTATCAGGCGCAACGAGAAGCTAGTGTTGACAACTCTGCAACAGATTGGGTAAAGATTTCTAGCACTTCCCAGGCGAGCCAGATTGGAGCTGTAAGTAAGAATAACTTCTCTCACAGTGTGTGACAAAAGCAAAGAGAAGAAATGACGGTTTGCTCCATTTCCCTCCGTCTGCCCGACGCACAGTAGGAACAGCACGACTACCTGAGCACATGCGCTCCTTCAGGGCTTCTCAGAGAAGCTGCACTATGAGAAACAGTGAGTTCTCAATATCTTTATTCTCCTGGACTCACAAAGTTAAATCAGACTGAAACCATAATTATTATTTTTCCCCCCTCAGGCTCCGCCCTGGCAATCTTGGGGTCACGTACTGGACAATTTCGGCACCCAGTCACATCCAGTAAATTCCTGAGATGCCCAGGGCAATGTGGCAACGCTTAGCAGAGCAGGACACCCCGCAGCCTCCAGCAGAAGGCCTGGCCACGGCCGCAGTGCTGCCTGTTTGCTGGTCACTGAGTTTGGAGCTTGACAGAGGTTACCGCACACACCTGCCCTCGTAGCCAAGCCTTCCAGGGCCTTCCATGCCTTTCGCCTTAGCCATCACTTCATACTGCTGGGAAATAAGTAGATATATTTCGATAGGGAGACCTATAGATAAAATGCGACAGAGAATTCCACTGATAAATATATAAACATACAGATATATGCAGCCCTCCAGAAGTTCTTCTGGAACAATGTGTGACAGCCAATTGCAGCGGTGACACTTTTGCAGTTCATCTTGAGTAATTAGTCTAACTGCTTTCAGTAAATCCCCCAGGCATTCTATGTACTAACCAGAGAGAAACATGAGCTTTCCCTGGCATTGACTCAACAAATAATCTGTGCAGACAGATATATTTCTGTAAGAGTTTTCTTATATATTTTTATATATTCTTAATATATTCTTATATAGCTTGCAGGACCACCCAGAACCCTTAGCTGTCTTCTCTCTTTCTCTCTTTCTTTCTTTCTTTCTTTCTCTCTTTCTTTCTTTCTTTCTTTCTTTCTTTCTTTCTTTCTTTCTTTCTTTCTTTCTTTCTTTCTTTCTTTCTTTCTTTCTTTCTTTCTTTCTTTCTTTTTCTTTCTTTTTCTTCCTTCCTGCCTTCCTGCCTTTTCTTCTTTTCTTTCCTTTCTTTCCTTTCTTTTTTTGTGCGTGCAAGAAAAGAAAGCAATTCTTGATTAATTTTAGTCTCCAAATATTTTTTCCCCTTGTCCACAAATGCCAGGTTTTTATCACTAGCGGTGATATCCCCTCTGCTCCCATCTCCTCCCAGAGCGATAGTATGCTTCAGTTTCTCGCCTTTGAAAAGGAAAGCAGCAGTGAGAAGCAAAGAAACCTCAATTTTCTGCACATTTAATCACCACATTTTTTAAAACATAACCTGTTTGTCATTCACTTTTTTTTTTCTTCTGGTGTGCAACAAATGCATTTGTTGGAGCCTTAGTATTCAAACCAGCATGTGCACTAGCTAATCACGCGTGTTCCACTACTCTCATATTCCCAGGCACTTGAGCCCCTGCCAACTTCTTTATTTGGGGACCTGCCTTCTCCACACCCCCTTTGTAAACTTTGCATTTGTTTTGCTTTATAGCGATCACTCAAGTTCTCACTCCAGCTGGGAGGACAGTCAAGCACCTTCCCGAACAAGGGAATGATTGACAATATTAGGCAGAAAATTGTCTACCAGATGCTGCTCAGACGGAGAGGTGGTGACCTCCGGAGCCGCGTCTCAGTAAGCAAAACCATTGCTGCTGTGATATGCGCTCGGCACGCGAGCGGGGAGCACCAGGGCCCTTCTGCGCCTGCCTGGTGGGCAGCGAAATCCCACCCTGCCATCAGGGCTGCATTTGCGCTCCAAGGAGGTTCCAGCACCAGCTGCGTGTCGCAATGGAGCCGCCAAACTCATCTGCGATGGGGCATCATGCCTTTCGGTTACTGCTCCAAAACATTTCCTAGCTCTCAATACTCTCATTGGCACAGGAGGAATTCCTTGTAGTCATTCCTTGCAGTCTGAGAAAGTGAACATCAACTGGAATGGCACGTCCTTTTTAACCACCTCCCCAGTGTTTTCTGTTGCTCTTAACTGCGTCAGTAATTAATTAACATGGAAATTGCACAGGTTTATGGCTCTTAAATGCCTTTGTTTCCCCAAAACATCTTCAGCTCATCAGAGTTGCATTGCAGAAATAACATAATGACCATGGTTCACCCCTTTTCCAAATTAACGGAGATTATGGGATGATTTAGTAAAATTTAAGACCAAAACTTTTTCTACTTTATAAGTCTATAAGTCTACCACGGGGAAAAAAGAGAGAGAAGAGGGGAAATAGTGGGATATATCCTATTAAGCTACTTGGAGGTTTTAAAAGTTGATTGTATTCAATAATAGCAGTGTCTGTTAATAACGTCATCAGAATTAAGGATACAGGAAGGATACAGAAAGATAGTAAATAATATTTTAAATAACTGTATTCATTAAATGTCTTAATTTTGGTGAAACTTTCCAAGTAAGTTAAGCATGTTAAAAAAAAATGCAAGACTGGGCACTTCTTTCTTAGTGAGGTGTGAAAGAAGTCAGCTTGATTCTTAAAGAGAAGACTGAATTTGCAAAGACAGGAAATATAAAAGAATAGTGTTTGCTTCTTCCCATGAGCCAATTAGCTTAGACAGACACTCAGCAAAACATATATTACAGGGCCAAGCAAAACAGAACTTCCAAACTGAGCCTTTACATTGCAACTCCACCATCAATCTGTAAAACTTAAAAAAAAAAAATATTGCTGTCAGTCAATGTCAGCAATAAAAATACATAATCCAGCAAATTAAGCAATAGGTACAGTTTTAGGCAGTTTTGCTTTGATTATCTTGGTAACTATGCTAGGACAGTACAGTTTTATTTGCATTAATTTTTAATCTTGTAGGTGAATGTGTTCTACTCTGAAAACTGTACTCTGCATTTTTAGTTTGCATACCAAGCCCACTTTAACCATAAGAGCCCTTCAAGCAAATACCACTGCAAATCAAAATATAAGGGAGACACCAGAGTTAATTTATGAATCACCCAAACCACAAAAATTAATCTTCTAATGAATCCTTGGAAAGCTAGGTCATCAGTTTGGGACTAGGAACCACCCTGCGCTTTGGGTTGCGCGAACCTGTTTCCTAGTAGGAACAGCAGCAGCTGTTTTTTTTACTCTGTTCTTGGGGAGCGTTCCTCACTGGAAGGTTTTCTGGAGGTGCCCTTTCCCTTCAAGCCCCAGGGAGTCTCCAGAGAAGTTAATGGTTTGGACAGCTCCCTTTTCTCTCCGGGGTAACCCACCCCAACCCAACTGCGGGTCGTTTTCCTTGCCGACCTCCTCGCTCACCTTTTGGGAACAACCTCGCCCCTACACACGGGGGCGACCTCCCCGGCCCCCTGCCACCTCTCTCACCGCTCAGCCCCGGCGGGACACACAGGGAGCCTCCGCTCCGCTCCGCTCGGCTCGCGGAGCAGGCGCGGGTGCCGCCTCTCGCCGCCGTCCATGCTCCCGCCCGCGATCCTGTTCGGCTTTTGCCTCCGATCTCCCCGCCCGCCGCCAGCGCTGCCCGTAAACATGTGCGGCCCTGGCAGCGCCGCGCGCCCGTCCGCCCGCTCAGCTCCGCTTCGCGCCGCGCCGCGCCCCGGCGGCCGNTGGCGGCGGCCGTTGGCGGCGCGCAGGGCGCTCGTGGCGCAGCAACGCGGGGGTGGCTGAGGGCCGCGCTGCGGGGAGGAGAAGCCGCTGCGGCCCTAGGGGCTGCGGGCGGCAGCGGCCGGGAGGGATATGGAGGGTTCGTGCGAGCCCGAGCTCCCGGGCGGGCCGCCGCGGGGCTGCGCTGCCGCCGTGTCTGCCATGGCGGAGGTGCCAGCCGAGCGCCGCGGCCGCCGTGAGCCGTGCTCCGGTCTGCACCCAAAGCGCAGCCTCTCCAGTGGGGAGCTCTTCATGGCTGGTTATAAATGATCACTCCAAAGCCACAGCTGCCACAACTGCCAGAAACATGCTTCCAAACATGCACTTCCAGCTTCCCTTTCAGAGTTGACATACGTAAAGCCAGTGTAACCATCCTTTCTGGAAAGCGGCTTGGGAATCAGATGCAAGTACCAGTTTGAGAAATATAAATCACAGAAGGCTTGAGATGGGAAGGGGCCAGGAGAGCATCTAGTCCAAATGCACCCAAAATATGCGCAAGCACATTACATAATTTTTAAGATAACCTTCACTAGCTGAGAGCTCAGTTTGTAACTGATGCTAATGCAGATTGGGGCAACTTGTAGTCCAGTAGCCAGCTGTTCTACGTAATGCAGATTATAAGTGCTTGGTGTTAAACATGTTGAGGAGTTTTGGGGTGGAATACACTTAAAGCGTGTGAAATGCAATGAATTGCAACTAACTAGCACCATTTAGTTTGTAAACTGCAACAAATCTCCCAGGAGATACCAAATGGTCTTGAATTTCATGCACTGAATCTCATTTGTTTCTCTGGTGGTTAGGAGGCTGGTTTTGAGAGGGGAGATCTGGGAAGACGGAGGAACTCAGGTTTGAAGTAGCAGTGGGTCTGAGTGTCTTTTTGTGCTTCTGGTTTTTTGCAAGTGGTACAAAGTTACTTTTTTTTTTTTTCAGTAGTTTGGGGTGGTTGGATTTTGTTTAGATATGCTGAAGCTGTTCCATTTTGCTGACTTTCTTTGGCAGAAGAGCCTTATGTGCAATCTATGATTTATGTGAACAAGAAAAAAGTCTTGTGGTACTGAAAGTATTACTAAATATGGAGGGTTCCTTATTCATTGTTTAAACAACAAATTTACTTACATATAATCATTTAAAAAATATGAATGAACCTGTTATTGCAGGCTTTGTAACAAAAGGAAGAGACCAGAGAGGTAGAAGGTTGGGTACCTGAAACAAAATGAGAATATGGGGAGAAATGAACCAGAGTTCCCACAGAGGCTTTCCAATATTTTGGTATTAGAGCTGCTTGGTCAGAAACATGCTAGTAGAGCGCATAAATCTGCTGTGGGTGGCAAGAGAATGGATTTTACTTGAGGAGCTACAACCTAATGAAGTGTCTGCCTTGCTAGGGTTAGTCATTGGGAATGTATTACCTACCTAGCTAAATTCTCAAAGCAGAAAATGGAGGCAGAATGGAGGGACTCGAGAAAACAGTGTATGGAAGGAGCAACAGGAATAGCAGAGCCAGAGCAGGGCCAGCTGAAGGGTGTAATCGCAGAAGGGCATCAAAAGAGGAGTGGTAAACAAAGGCAGCAAGTAGGAGGAATGGGAGCTGCAGAATGCTGAATGATGGCAGAAATGTTGAGGAAACCAGGAGTTGTGTTTCTAATATCCATTTCCTCGTGGATTTTTTTCCTTGAATGCATCCTTGAATGCATCTCTTCTTCAAAGGCATTTTACCAGGACAGGGGAGAAAAGAAGAAGTAGGGAGTACAACAGACATTGCCTATTTGAAAGAGGTTTGAGAGAGTGACATCTGATACAGATAAGTGTCATAAAAATGTGTGGTTATGTCTCCTGGAAAAAATCCAGATTCTTCTTTCAGTGTGCCCATTTCTGTGGTTACCTTGCCCTTGCACTGTTCCTAAAGTTCAGCTGGCCACAAAACCAGGCATGCGAGCTGGGGACCTAGATTACTGTTTTTCTACATTAGTGTGACATTATCCTTACCAAAAAAAAAAATATTTTCTAAGGCCATCTTCCTCTCTCTAAAAAGAGAATTAACATTTTCTACCACATAACATTATATGAGCAGCATGAATTATTATTCTGAGTATTAATACATTAATAAAGTGTAGCATAGCTGTGTCAAAAAGATTAGTTAACCACCACCATCTATCCCTACTAGTTATCTGCAACTAGATTACAGAGAATGATGCTCCATTTTCACATGCATTTTGCAAACTTACTATTCTGTTGTATTCTTTATTTTGCAAATTGCAGACATTGAGATGAAGAGTCTGTAATTTCCTTGCTTGCCTTTCTTTCCTCTTGGAGCAGTGGTGCTGCGTTGGCACACATCCACTTCGCTGCAAATGCATTTGAATGCAGCAGATTCTTTATTACGATTAACAAAGGGCTGCTCTATGGTCTGCTTTGAGTGTCAGTCTGCTCAGGGAGATCAGTAGATTTTGAGCACTAAACATTTCTGCTTGCTGATCTCAGAGGTGTCTGTGACAGTGAATCTATAGTCATTTTTATGGACATTCTTGCCTTGCTGCTTCTGCCTCCTGCTGATGTTTGATTCTCCCATCCCATTCAGTAGGATTTTAATCCAAAACTTGTCTTTCCTCATACGCTGTTTCTCTGAGATGTGTAAACACATTTCATGGTTTTTAATGCTTGAATGCAACCTTCTTTCACCTCTTTAGTTTTCCTTGGGGTTAATACATTGTAAATGTCTTGAATGTTATTTCCTTCTTCAGGGTAGAAGCAAATACAACTTTCTGTCAATGAAAGTCTTTCTTCAGTTACATATCCTGATGCAGCCACATCTCTCATCTGGCCAGAAAGAGTAGAGAACAGGCAATGCCTCAAGTGACATGGGATTTACTGCCCTGTTTGTGTTTTTGTAGAGTGTCTCCATTAACCTCTTTGTCTGTTAGCAGGTAACATCCACACACTCATTTAGCTGTTGAATCTGACCAAGGTATCTGTGACAAGTGCGCTTTAAACTGCAATCGTTTGTCTTTAAGTCATCTCTACAAAATTGTTTTGTAAAGGTGTCTCTCAGTTCCACTGCTACATAAGAAAATAATCCCCTTCCTGCCCTGCTGTGTAGCTCAACTTTGCCTAAATTTCTCAGAAAGAGAGATGCTAGAAGTAGAAGGGAGTGTGTTTCTGATGGTGTGATCTCCTGGGTAAAGTGCATGCAATGAGATCTGCAACCATTACATGGATCCCTCGGCTTCATTTCTGATTTTCCAGTTAAGGTTATGGGCACCGCCACACTAAATGTTGCTACACACAGAGTCCTATTTTCCTCTTTTATTTCAGCGAACAGAGCAAGCATTAATAGAAAAATGGGGTAAAGTATTAGCTCTTTGGGGTTTATTTTCACTCATAATTAAGAATTACCATGTGACTAAACTCCACTTCTCTCAACATTTTGAATGCAATCTTGTATAATAAAGCAGGTTCTCTAAGGAAGGTAATCAGTTTCTTTCTCCTTCCTGAAAATTTTGTAAGACAATGAGTATTATTTTATCTTAATGTATTAGAGAAAGGATAATAAACCTTTCAAAACTACTCGGCTAGAATTTGGGAAGTAAAGAGACCCTTTAAACTTAATGTTGCTGCCAAGTCAAACTGCTGACTTCTCTTTCAGCTGCCTCAGGAAAACAGCAAAGTCCATTAATCAACAAAGCTGAGTTTGGTTTCTGAAGGTAGTTGCACATGTGAATTCTGTGTTAAACTAATTAAGTTTCCTAAACTAACTTCCTCAAAAATGTAAGAAAACCCAAGTCTTCAGAGCCCCTACCCCACAGTAAACCCAGATCCACCAACACAGATATAATACTTTTTACTTCTGGTGCTACACGCTCTTACTGATTAGGTAATGCTGAATAAATGTATACATCTGGATGTCTCTAGACAGGGAAGTTGCCCCCACATCAAAATTTTGCTATTGCACTCCCAGCCCATGTGCAACATTAGATATGGGGTGAAGTATTTCAGGCATGGTACTTCAGAGGCTTTTGTTTTTAGATAGACCTTTGAAAACTTATCCTACGTGCACTGCATACACCTATACTATCTAAACTATTATATATGCATATTTTCCTGTATATAATGCACAAATTGCACATTAGGTCTGTACCTAATGCACACACTGACATCAGCAACACAAAACCAGAGGAAGTGGCATACAAACTCATCGAGAAGGTTATGCTAGCTTCCATGAAAGGTGTGTTTTCAGGCAGCTTCCTGCCTGGGAAGCTGCTACCACTTCTCCCTCGCTGCCTACGCTCTGAGTCATGGGCCACTTCCAGCTGGTGCTCGCGATTTGGGCCAGGAAGAACACGGTAGCCTTGGGCTGTTGAATCTGAGGCAAGATTGCACTACGGGCATTGCCTTAAAGCTACCCAGTGAGGGGAGGTTTCCCTGCAACACGACGTGCTCAGTAAATATTGCTCAGTGGTGGTTTATAAACATCTCATTATAACGTGTTAAGTAAGTCATGCCTTAAGACATGGTCTCTGCTACCCTGGTCACAGAGTCACAGAATGGTTGAGGTTGGAAGAGACCTCTAGAGATCATCTAGTCCAACCCCCGTGCTCCAGCAGGGGCATCTAGAGCATGTGGCACAGGGTGACATCCAGGTGAGGTTTGAAGATCTCCAGAGAAGGAGACTCTACCACCTCTCTGGACAGCCTGTGCCAGGGCTCTGGCACCCTCACAGGAAAGAAGTTCCTCCTCACACGGAGATGGAGTCTGGTAACTTGTTGTCTGAGATGGCGTTTTCACATGTGTGCTTGGGCTGTGCCTTGCTGGGTTACAACACTACATAAACACTGCTGTTTATACAGTTCCTAGCCCAGGTCATATCGGAGCTAAAGCATCTTTTAGCACTCAGCGTTTCCAGTTTAAAACAAGCGCAGGCCTATAATCCCCAAGTTCTGATGAAGTGCCAGCCACCTTGATTACATTCTAGTGCGTGGGCTCGGCCTGAAGATATCAGCAAAGGCAGGAGGTCAATTTTTGGTGCATTTGTTCCCTCAAAACACAGTTAACATACTATTTCTGTATTTTTGGCAGGGGCTGGGTCTGGTGAAGTTTTTCCAGGGATCAGACTCTGTAGTCGGGCAAGCAACTCCTGCTGCATGCACAGAGTGTTTGCTTAATAAAGAAGAAATTCAAAACCTGTTCATGAAACTTGGTAGCACTTGACGAATGCCAGAAGGATCATTATTGAATGTGCCTGCAGTTTTCATTGCTAGAAAAGAGCAAGGGGACTGCAAGGCATTTTTTTTTTCAGTGTGCCCGTAAGCAATTAGGAGGAACAGGAGATAATGAGGAAGGGACTAATGGGGTTATTTTGGAGTCAGAGTTAACAAGTAGTACATGGTTCATCACGTGGCTAATACTGTGTAATGATTGATGATTTTGCAATCAGAATCCACATGAAGAGAGAAACAGGCTGTAAATTAAATTTTGGAGCACTTCACAAATGGCCTGGAATTGCAATGCAATGATCAGGAATTTACAGAGAAAGCCTTATGCCCCTTTCTTAATAAGCTGCAGCATTTCTAACAGAAGTAATTAGGGTTCTGACAATACATTCGTTTGAATGAAGGATTGAGTTTGACAAATAAAAATTGCCTGTAATCTGCATGTCACATACAGCTTTCTACTAAAACACAACCTTATGGTCGAGTGCATAAGGTTGCAATGTTCACAGCAAATTAGTTTCAGTTTCAGTGTGTTCTTTAACCCCGCCAAATGTAAGTACCTGGAGAAACAGAGTTCTACTATGATACTGCTCATTAGATAGGTTTTAAAACTGAAAAAAAGGAGCATGTGACACAGACATGACACAGGCATGTGACAACCCAGACTAAATATGAAGAGGCATGTGAGAGAAGGGTGCAAGCTCCTGAGTGTCCCATGATTTGGGGCATGCAGCTAATAGTGACAATTTATGGTCTGACTGCATGCCTCGCTGGTGGCTCTAGTACTTTTCCTTTTCTATTTTCTTTTGTGCAATATTTTTCTCTTAAACTTTGTCATGTGATTTACATGGCCTTGCATGCACACATACACACGAACAGCTACTACATTTTTTTTCTATTGAGATAGATAAAATTCATCTCAACAAACTCTAAAAATTAGATAAAACGAATTAGAGCTGTCACTGGACAGGATAACATACACACTAAGTGGCAGCCTGTTCATGCAGCTGGTTGAAGGAGGACTTACTTCTAGACTATGCTCTGCTAACTCAAAGTTACTCAGCACCTGAAATGCACTCCTCGTGGACAATTTTGATTTGTATCTTGTTTTATCTTTTTTTTTATTGCTTTGTTCAACTTTGTTGTACCATGCACACACCAAATAATGAGTATGTAGAGGAATCAGGAAAATAAATTCCATTAAGATCCGTGAAACAATCAAGTGCTCTAATGCTGGGCATGGTAGAAGCCTCCACCAAGGGACTTCCTCATTATGTTTTCATAGCCGAACTTGAGAAGCATGTGTTAAACAAGGAATGGGGCCCCATGCTAAGCAGCAGGAAAATTAGATCAGTGATGAGCTGCTCAGTAAACGGGTGCTGCCTGTTCTGTGTGCCGGGTGAAACAGAGGTAGTGGAGAAGGACATGTGACTGTCATGAAAGATGTTTGCATGATACAGGCACATAAGGAGGCTNGATCAGTGACGAGCTGCTCAGTAAATGGGTGCTGCCTGTTCTGTGTGCCGGTAGTGGAGAAGGACATGTGACTGTCATGAAAGATGTTTGCATGATACAGGCACATAAGGAGGCTAAATTAAGGTTGCATAGGCAACCTTACCTCAGGGTTATTCTAACTTTCCAGTGATTAACTTTCAGAGTCGCTACAATGCTCTTTTAATCCCAGTTTGTGTGTGGCGCATCTGTTATATGCAGATCTGACAGAGATGCCCAAGCTGGATGTATTCTGCTGGCAATATAGCTGTGCTGGCAGTAAATCGCTGCCTTCGCTTTGCCTTGGACTTGACTGTCTGCTTGCCAGTGACCGAGCAGCTCACCTGGCTGGAGGACTCGTCTCCCAACTGCAGGCGCGAGTGAGGAGGTCGAAGTGACACACGAGCCTGGGAACAGCGTGTGCAGGCGCGGGGGCACCTGCTGCTGCCCACACGGGCAGAGTCCAGCAAGCCCAGCGAGCAGCTCTGTAGCGTGAGGACCTTTTCCTGCTCTCACAGTGGGTTTGTCCTGCCACAGTTTGCTTTTCATGCTGTATTTTATAAACTTCTAGACGGGCTGTGCTCATTATAGTGCCTTCCAGGAGGTATTTTATCCCAAGGAAAAGGGCCAGCAAGCGCTGCTTCTAGCCAAGGCTGCTGCCTGCTAGTGAGGATTGCAGTGGTTTGTGGGGAGCAGGACCATCTAGGAATTTGTGCATGTGCTGTGTGGTCCATTTCAATAACTGTGCCTGGTCTTATAAAGCAAACAAACAAAGTTTCTTGTGCAGCCTGCTAAGTTAGAGAGCACTG